>CM055827.1:31271622-31290122 GCA_029582265.1 Zoroaster sp. YZ-2022 | reverse complement strand
CTCTCTCTCTCTCTCTCTCAACAGCGACTCAGAACACACTTTCATCTTCACCTTGCTTTTACAACTATTTGAGAAATTGTCTTGTTTACAATCTAGACCGTCGCGGTGGTTTCTTTGAGATGTTTTAAGAGAGTAAGTGCGTCCAGCTTACAAGTGTTGTGAATATTATTATTTTTATTGCCTTTATCAATGAGTACTTTTACGATTTCCTCATTGTCATCGTACAACGAAAACAAAAATGTCTCTGGTTGATGCGCGGTCACAAGATGCTTGTATTCAAAGAATACGTATGTAGTCTCTTACCAGCTGCTAGAATCTATTTTGGCAAAAATGATCTTGGAGGGATTGTAATAATCATTCCCAAACATCTGGTTTGTTTACGGCATTGTACCACGATTAGATAATTTCAGTTTATGATTCATGAAATGCCGTCTGAACGTCTGCATTCCTAATTAGCATGAGGTTCCAGTAATTAATAAGTGTCTACTATCTCTTCATGGACGTGTCCAGATAATCCACATAGGTTTGGTCCCTAGAGAAGGACATCTTTTTATGGTAGGTTTATGCACTGACACTAAATATATGTTGATATTGCTGTATCGTGTGTGTTTAAAAAAAAAAAAAAATGTATAATGATTATTAATATACATAAACCTGTATTTAGTTTTTGATTTTTTGGTTAGGGTTTGTACAATAGTTTTGTATCCAAAATTATATTGGTTTAACCCTAGCAAATCGTCTCAGAATCCTCAAAATCCTCTTTGCTAAAGTGAAGGATTTTGAAGGATTGAGGGATTACATGTCTTCATGCTTTTGCTGAAGTGAAGGATTTTAGAGGAAGTTGAGGTTTATTCGGCATACTTGCTCTTCCATGGTACATGGACATCCATGTTTGATGTAGTGATTGCAAGGTCAGTGCTTGGGTCCAATGGACACTGTTTATTGCTCAACATGCACATGCAGGGAGGGTCCCTGGCCATGTACATGTATCACCAGATTAGAAACACATGTGTGCATACATGTCATGCTCCAGGTTATGTATAAGCAAAATGGGCCTAGGGGAGTTATTAATAGGACAGTATCGTCATGATCAATATCGGCATGGAATTGGTGTCCGAAAGTTCTTGTTTTCAGCCTTCTCCATGAACACAGTGACTGAAAATTACTGGTTTATTTATGCAGTAGTGACGGTAATATGACCTCATCATGTGGGTATTATTTTCCAGCCACTGAGTTAACTTCCTAAAACCTAGCACTCGATTCCATGCCACTGTTGATCGTGACGACGATATTGTCCCTTTAACAAAACACATAATCAAAACAGAAAACATGTTTCTCGGGGCCCTGGGTGCTGTTTCTTTCATCATCATGCGTGCATATTGTACACTTACCATGTCCCGCGTTTTGTGCGCCAATTTTGCATAGAACACCCTGTAATATCTACTTCTCTATCCTACTGTGTTTGCAGTGTGTCTTTTGCTTTTAGCCACATCCTTGAGTTTCATGTAAATAAGTTTCATGTAAAGTCAAGACTGTTTGCAGACACGTGTAGAAATTCTCTTGATTAGTAAATAGTTCTGAAAGAACCGGTCAGTTGCAACTCTTTTCAGAACAATTTACTACTCAAAAGAGAATTTCTACATGGTGTCACCGCAAACAGTCTTTACTTATCCTTTCACCATGCAAAGACTTGTAGTCTTCCTGAGTTTCATGTAAAACTGCGATAAATTTTTTCGAGGTTACTAATAGTCGAGGTTTTGGTCGTTGGTATGCATATGTATTTAGTATTGTAAACCCATCTGTATAAACAACAGATGTATAAAACCAGCGAAGCCGTCGTCGAAAAAGTGTCCCATCAACATAATCAAAAACACACCGCGGTAAAACGTTGGCATTATCCGTCGGGATGAGCGCCGGCTGGAGCGGTAGAAGTGTTAGGATGGGACATACAGACGTTCAGCTAAAGAAAATTCATGCAATATTATGTGTTAATTTGGTTACAAAATCAACTAGGAAAAGGTCGAGGAAACAAAACAAGCGGTTCCGGTTTCGCCGCGATCGAGTGCCAGGTGGTGCTCGTATACCCCTTCGCCCTGTTGGCTCGGCTAGCTCCACCATCCATGTGCGGTTTCGGTTGGGATGGGGGCTTTGATAATATTAATCGATTTAAATTTTCAGTATCTTTTGTATCTAAATCGAAACTGTGTCGCATACGGAAGCCAAATGGTTTTGTGATCAGAGAAATGAGCATGTGGGAGTTTCTCAGAAAAAAAGACAAACCGCACCTATTAAGTAATTAGGGCCGTTAGTTACTGCTGTTCAAACCAAACCGATGGAAGAGGACCTAACACAGTGGGCAAGATACCATGGGGAGGGGTATTAGGAATTGTGGAACAGGGAGTGGGGTGGTGGGTTTAAAGACTTGCGGTGAGTGCGTAGTGCGAGCCTCTCGTTAGGCCCCAGTTGCCTTGGTCAGTCATAGGTGGGGGATGGGGGTTGGAATATGTGCTTTATGCATTTTAGTGATACAAAATATCCTTTAAATTCGTCCCTAATTTGCCATAGTGACCAATCCGACTTTTTCAATTTAAGTTCCCCCGCCCATTAGTACATTCAGGAAGAGACCTACCATTGTATCTAATCCACATGCATGTATTCCTTATAGTTTTGGAGATAGAGCATGCATTCAAATGACGAATGCTCTAACTGGTTATTTTGTATTTATAGTGACCAATACTGAATTGGTCACTATGCCAACTTAATTCGGGATTGGTCACTATGGCAAATTAGGGACGAATTGCTTAAATTTCCTTTTTTTAAATATTTTCTTGTTTAAATCAAGGGGTTTCGAGAACTTCCCACGTCTGTTTGTGTGAGTTTTACACCATCCCCACCCACTGTGGGTTAAAGACGGGGACAACGAAGACAAATTTAGACTTATGTTCAAAATAGAATGGTGCCTTCCAGCGTGATTTCGAATGGGCGGTCTGGACAAACAGATAAAAATAATATGGTTGCCTAGTGAAGGGTCGTTGGATGTTGTGTACTGCCGCAGCCTTTCCACAAATCAATTTTTTTAAGCAAACATGAACAAAAAATGTTCAAGTAAAACTTGTAGCTTTGCGTGGTGAGGAGGATAAGTAAGACTAATTGCGGTGACACCATGTGAAATTCTCAATTGAGTAGTAATTAGTTCCGAAAAGAACTAGAGGTACAACTCGACGTTTCGATCAGTGTGCTCTGATCGTCCTCAGGAAAAATGTTTACGTAGCTATCCCTTGACCAGGGTTGCGTCCGTATAGGCATAGACCTACGGGATTACGCCTAATGGTGTGTAACATCGTAGCACAAATCCCAATGATGAATGTGTCTATAATATATGACATTGGTTCCGCTACAATAACTGCATCGTTAATGTCTCGCATGAGCAGCGGAGCTGAGCTTGTGGTCCTCATGGTTTTAACCAAACATAATACCGCAGGCGCGTCAAGGAGGAGTCTGTGTGGAAGCCAATGTTTCCCAGCTAGCCCACGCACCACCTGGCCCACGGTCTAGAGCATAAACGGTTTTATCATAGAAAAAGACCGAAAGCTCCAGAAAAAAACTGTCAGCGGGTACGATGCCAGACTAATTTTGGCGAGTAATGAGTGCTCCAACGCTGTGTTGTACTCTTTGAGTACGAGTACGAGTACAGAAAACATGCACGAGTACAGAAAACATGCACGAGCACTTCTACTCAAGTCTTCAGCACACTTTCCTAGTATGTAAATTCTGCACCAACTGGCCCACGGCCAGCATACACGGTTTTACCATAGAGAAAAGCCGAAAGCTCCAGCTATAGTTTGACTAGGAGTAACTCAGTGTTGCACTCATTTTGTACGAGTACAGGTACAGAAACATGCATGTAGTCTAGTTCCCCTATCACCGCTCACCGCAGCACACTATGTAGATTCTGCAGACCCAAGTAAAGAGTCCGTATTCAAACCAGGGCCATGTTTGCTTCCCACATATTTATTTCATACATCATCCAACAGCGCAAGCGCCAATGACAGGATGACAGCACATTTAGACATTTGTTAACATTCTCAATAAATTACAAAACAGAAATATAAAAAAAAAAAGACTCTCAGAACATGGAACCGATTTCAAACTGATTAAAAAAGACAAGATTTAAAAACCTGAATTATGAATAGTAGAAGTGAGACTTTTTTATCAAGCAGAAGCAGAGTCCGGGCCCGACTCTTCCATGTTGAGGAAACAAAACAGAGAAATAAATGAAGTGGATGGGGGATATAACATTTGAAGGATTTCAATAATAATGTTAATTGGCCAATACCATGGTTCGAGTGTCGTTCTGGGTTCGACGACCATGGTGAGTGAGTACCATAGAGAAAGGACACAAAGCTTGTGTCATGTTCTTTATATCACAACGATTCATATCCTTCTGTGACTGCAAGGGTCAAAATCAGTCAAAATGTTGATATACTTGCCAATATATCTAGTGCACTCAAAAGTCGAACACTGTCAAACCTTACGTGTATAGTAAGTACAGGTCAAAACGAGTCGACCGTTTTTGACTGGTAAAAGCATTGATTTGTATTGTTCAGGGTGGTCAAAATGACAGTAAAAACCAGTCAAAAATTCCCCTGCGTGCACATTTGGGTCAACATTCAAAACTGGCAGTTGACTGATTTTGACCCCTATAGCTACTTTCCACTAAAGTGCAGCTATAGTAAGAGGGTTGGATGCCCAGTGTATGAGTTAATTACTTGACGTGTTGTTGTCTGCGTGAATCACCAGGTTGTATTAAAGGCAAACTACTTCTATAAGAGTGATATGTTTACAGTACTTTCTTTGAATCAAGATATACATTATACAACCAACCCGTCAAAGTTGAATGCGACGTCTTTTTTTCTGTAAAAAAAAATTGTGAATGCTTGTCCACACTTTGTCTGGATTCAACACAGAGTCTGGAATGATGATCTTTAACTTTCACAGATTGGTTGTTTAATGTATTTCATGATTCAAAGAAAGTAAACATAGTCATAGATGTAGTTTCGTATATAAACCCTGGCCCTGTATGCCTGGTAGAAGAAAATGCAGAATGAATGATTAAATTTTCTTCAATTTGAGACACACTTTCATTTAGGGACTATAGTATATTTTGAATGCACTGTCAAACCAGACGAAAAATGGGCAATCCGTTTATGTAATGTTTGCCTACTCGACAAAATGGTCTAACTCAGTTAACAGTGTAGTCACTTTACCAGTACGAAATCGTGATTGCTTCCCTTAATCAAGCACGTCCCGGTGTTAATGTTTTACCATATTTTCCATGGGATAACCCATGACTGGCCATTATTTCTTGAAGCTTCACGACTTTGCAATCCGGAACAGATGGAGACGCCATTACTCTTGACCGAAACGAGCGAGCAGCGATGGATATTTTCGCCAGGAAAGACACTAACGATCCTCCAGCGATCTCGCCAGCTCAAAGGTCGGTGACGTGTTTTCAACACGGTGTGTTAACACACGAATATGAGGGAGCCAACTTGTTGAAGGCTAATTTCGAATAAGGAATATCAACCTGTGGCTCGGATAAACAAGCTAATGGATAAACAATCTAAAAAAAAAAAAACTCCCGGGTCGGAATAGAGTAATAGAGCTCCACCCAGGGCCCACTCTAGGCCCCAGAAGCTTGAGAAAGCTTGCTCTATGATGCGATTTCGAATACCCAAATCTCTCCTTGGGATCTGAGTCCTACTCACATGCCAACAATCATTTAAAGATATATCGTCCGTGTTTGGCTCAAGAGACCCCCAAAATAGAATTTAAAAAGCGAACAAATTTTGAAAGATAATATTGTTATTAAACAAACAAAAAATTATGAAATTCGGATGTCGGAAACTGTAAATAAAATTTATTCTGATTGACAGCCGCATTGGTGGTGAAGACTGCACACGCCCTCTGCCGTTATGTTACGTGTGGATTAAAACAGTGGACCATGCAGCATTTAATTAATTTGAGTTGTTATTTTACTGGTACTAATCCTTGACGGATTTTGTTGGTTCGTTCAATGTCTCAAATGAAAGCTTATAACTAATTCCTTAACCCCAGAAAATAGCAATTTAACATTTACATCTATTTTTACCGTCAAATCGGACCAAACACGGGCAATATATCTTTAACCAGAAATATTTCGACTGATAAAGTTTCTCAGAAAACTATTTGCCAAAACTTCTGCATTGTTGTCTTTGGACAACAATTTTTTTTATTTTAACATGTTCGAGTCGCTCTTAAATGTCCGTCTGCCGCCTGATTAATCTCCTAATGACTGGGGTTCGGTGCTTCAGTGACAAGCAGACGGCTGGGCCCGCTACCCTCGACTGGGCCGCCTCGCCTGACTGGCGTGTGGAGTCGGTGCTGGTCTGCTGAATCGTCGCCGCTTGATTTTAAACGCTGAAATGATCATCAAAAATCCGGTATTTCGTTATCGTTACATCTATAATTGTGGTGGCTTTTCTTATTCGAGCAAATTTATGGATAACTCCAAGAACTCCGGCACTGCAGAAAATGGGGGGTGAATACTGTGGAAGTCCATGCACTTTTTTTAACATCCCAGTATTTGCTGGGCATTAGAGCGCAATAATGGCCTATACATGGTTGCATTAAGAAAATGAGAAATATGACTGACATTTTATTTTATTTCATTTATTTGTATTTCCCACAACACCACAGCGGAAAAAACGCCAATAACCGGATGCATGAATAAGAAATGTAGTCACAAAAAGCATATAGGCCCTATAATAACAGTTTGATATAAAACGTAATCGGTGTAAAGTTGGTGGTGGTATTTAAAACATGTCTAAAGATATTTCTGTCTGAGTTCCTATCGTTCTTTAAGTAACATACTTTTTAAGAGTGTTGGTGACGAACTGTTTTTAAATCCCACGTTGTAATGATTACGAAGTTTGTGTTCACCGATCGAAATTTCTGAGTGCATTTTCACTAATTGTTTCGTTATCGATACAGGGTTTATGGGATGAAACATCCACAGGTTAGTTGTTGTATATAAATGAATAGAATAGAAGTTTACCAAATGTATATATATTTTTCTGCAACCACTCGTGACAGGCAGTGGCACCAACTCATGAGCCGTCACATGTCGAAACAGAAATTAAAATGGAAATAAGATGTATTTTGTTTATCTGGTGTTAAAAACTACACCCCTTTACACTGCAAAAACTGCGGTGTTAAAAACTACACCATTGGTGTTTATATTAGGCAACTCGTACAATATAAACACCATGGAAGAATAAGGTTGACACCATTCGTGTTTTTAACACCTCAGTCTTTTGCAGGGTAGGTGTCAAATGTTTTATTTAATTTTTTTTTTGGGGGGGGGGGCTTCCTTGAAATAATATTTATTTATAAATTATAATTTGTATTGATATTTATTTAGTTTGCATTTTTCACTTTTCCCTACCAGGGTCTAGTAATCATAATGAGGTAGATCCGCGGTGATGATGTTGCCCCCCCCCCCCCCCGCAACATATTTACGTCACTGCTGCAGTATTTAGCAGTTGAGAAAAGGTTTTTTTTACTGTTTTTATAGCCTTTTTATTATGATTTGTTTATTCAGGGAAAAGACTCATATCGTGCGCCCATCTTTGCAAATGGCAAAACGGGGAGAGAGTGTCCCCCCTCCTCGTCTGGATCCACAGGGGGAGGCGATAAGAAAGTCAACACCATTTTCCCCTAAGAAATCCAATATATACAAACCGGGGAATATTATGTTCCATGTGGGAATAAACGTTTTCAGAATGACCGTTATCTGCAGAAACTTAGCTTAGGGCTGGTATATCGTTTCACATGACGTGGGGGGTAAGGTTTCACGCACGATAACGCAGTTCTACACGCAAGTCAAATCGAGATAATTAACTTACGAGCTAGTGTTAACAAAAACATTTTGTTCGACCTGGCACAATTTAAGAAGCATCGACCATTGTACAGATATGAAATTAAGACATTTCATGTGCCCCGTCATGAATTCATTTACACTGAAAATTTGTGGACGTTTAACCCAGTGGTATTTATATTGGACAACTCGTCCAATATTTAATACCATTCGAAAAAATAAAATGCAGTATATACATTGGCGGATCCGGGGGGGGGGGGGCTAAGGGGGCTGTAGCCCGCCCCCCTAAACTCGTAAATAATCCCTTTGATTATTTAATTGTAGTACTGAAAAATAATTGTTTTTGATTCTCAGCCCCCCCTAAAAATGTTCTGGATCCGCCCATGATACAGTAATGTTGCTATGTTTCACCGACATGATGTTGTTTTGTTGCTGGCTAAGCACATCATTACGGTTTTAAACAGTTTTTTGTTTAATTCTATAAAGTTTCGAAATAATTTTATGACGGGACACTGTCATAAATTAAGTTTCCATGCTTATTATTTTGTGAAATAATTCAATTCAAACTATATTTTCCTTTGCAGATTTTCAGATTAAACATTAGCAGATAATTGCAGGAATAAATCGGTGGAGGCTGGATTCCCAGTGAAAAAGTTTTTTTTTAAAAATCAGGAGTGATGTATCTTTAATCGCTATACTTTGAAAGGTTTGTCATTTATTTGAAAGTAGTTTTGTAAGAAATACCCGTAGGGTCCATCATGATATCATTCTCTTCTATCATTCCCCAGGTCCCGACGGTATAGGTTTTGGTGTTCAAATTTTCTTTCCCGAGTTTTGAAAAGCCAGAGATCCGATTCTTCTCTTGTAGTCGGTTAATCTAATTGAGAACGCCGGTGACAGGCTCTGTCAACGGATGATCTAACTCTGGATGATGGTCGGAAGAGATTCATTAAGGGCGAGTTGCCCCTGGTGACCGAGGGTGGTTTGATTGACTGATTGCTCTGGTCATGGCGCCCCGGACCTGTACCCTTTTGACCTCCAGGCCGTTCGACATTGGACTACAACTGATATCAGTGACTTCTTCATTATCCTAGAAAAGATATCCTTGTACTTGCCGATGCCTAATTGCTGACAGGGAATGTACAGTATTGATAATAACCCAATTGTAATGTTATTGGTGTTCAATTTTTTGCGAGTTTTGATCTTGAAAATCCTGAGATCCAATTATTCTCTTGTATTGGTTTAATCCAACTGAGGGTACAGGCGCAACATTATTCTTCCTGAAGTGCTCATTTGGGGGGGGGGGGGTGGGGGGGGGAGGAATCCACATATCATAGGCTAATCATAGGCAACCTTTGCTTTGAGTGTTAACACATTTGAATGTTTTTTCATACTTTTTATCATGACTTAGAATTCGCATGAAGTTTCACAGGTTGGTTGTTTGATGCATAAGCCTAGGCCTACCTTGATTTCAAGGAAAGTAAGCATATAAAAAACATCACCAAATTTGTACATTACCTTTAGGTTTCTCATCTGAGGGCAAAAGCGTGCAGTTAAGGTAATTAAGGATGGGTTTAGTGCAGAAACTTCAAGCCACAGTAACACTACCGTATTGGTAATCTCGAAGAATATCAAATGATCACAGAATATAATTGTGGACTTAGACGCTATCTATCTATTCAAAAAATCCTTCACAGCCGTGAGTTACTATTAAATATAAAAGTTTTGCTTCTGAATAAATTTTGTAATTAACACAAACATAATAATGTAATAATAACTAGAGCTTAGGTATTTGTTGGAACAAACACTAGGTGTTCGGGTTAACTTCCGGTTCAATAAATTGATGACGTCACAATCATAATTATTAGCTACATGATAAAGTCTTTGATGTGAATAACTTAAGTTCCTGATGTTGAATCATTTTAAACCCAGAATGTGTATTGTATGTATGTGCATATATTTATTACAATTATGCTGCGTATACCAGATGTGATCTGATGTGAATTCGAACTCAGAACTCTACACGTGAAAGACGAGCGTGTAAACCGTTATGCTATCAAGCCATTTGAAAACTGTGATGCATTAAATGTACAAGTACCTTTTTGTTTATATAATTCTGGACTGAATAAAAACTAAATAAAAATGTATTAAAAAAATAATACAAAAAACACTGATCGAAACGTCGAGTTGTACCTCCAGTTCTTTTCAGAACTAATTACTACTCAATTGAGAATTTCACATGGTGTCACCGCAATTAGTCTTACTTAATAAAAAAAATATATAATAATAATAATAATAGGCCTGATAGGGTTAAGTACAATGTGTATAATGTTCAATTTACTATTCAATATCTGCTAAAATATGATTAACTTTACAGAACGTACCGTATATATTGAGCAGAAACAAATTACAAATCACTGATGAGTCCTCTTCTTTTGAACCAACGAAGCGTAAATGAAACCATTAAATTGCCTGAACGCCCGGAGATGGACACTGAAAACCGCAACTAAAAACGCAGAATTGTCAGCGTGAAATCACCGGTTGTAATTACCAGATTTTAAGAATTTATTTTTGATTATCGTAATGAGGCGCCTGCACACAGACAGCCAGGCAGGGGACTTTGGCTGACTCGAGGCCATGTGCATGTTGTGAAACGAATTCTGTTAACAGTAACTGCTTCTCTAATGATGCAACGTACACCATTCGTTTAATACCAAGGGTAAAATACCACGTTTGCATGAAATAATTATGGTTTAACTTTACTTTTCAGACCCGCTGGCGCCGTGTCAGGCAGAACGGTTTCAGATAACACGAACTAAAGGATTTAAAGGGATGTTACAACATTGCTATTAATTGGTATCATAGGTTCACTTCAACCCTCCAGTTTTCAAGAAATATAGGCCTATAAACAAAACTAACCTTGAAAGTTTCATCACCAAAGGTACAGGTCTACTTTACGTTTCTATAAAAAGTTGACAGACGGTAACGTTTTGTAAATTCGACAAAACAATTCATGTTTCTCGAAGATTAAAACACTTCACCAGACACATATTTTCTCAGGATGATTGCTAGGCCTACCGGTATGTGTTCCAACTTTTACGCCAAATACGTTTTTACTGATGATAATTTGTTTAATTCGGTAATCAGGTATAATTGCCAACGTTGTACCTTCCCTTTAAACGAGAATTACGGTCATTATTTATAATTTAAGAATTCCATACACGGAACTGCCGTATTAGCCTATAAAACGGATTATCTATTAGAGAGATCCACTTGTTACTGGAAATGAACTGAATAACATACCAAATTCAATTCTCATATCGACTTTCCCATTCGTAAACAGCATTATGCAACTTTTATGAAATTGCGTGAAATGTGTATTTCCATGCTGAAATACATTCAAACGTCTGAGTCCAAGAACACGCAGTGAACATTTATTTTGGGTGTTCACTCATGGGACCAAGATATACACGTATTGAAACCAATTTAACATAGTTTCAGCTCAATTTAAAGGTCCTCTCCCACTTCTCATCTTCTTCTCTTCCCTTCAACCCCCCTTGATACCCGAGTCACTTCTTCTTCTTCAATACACCTGAGGATGTTTAAAGGGAATGTAAAACATATAACAAAATTGCTTTTTAGAGTATGCTCCCTTTCTTTGAATCAAGAAACAGTTATTTATATAGAATCTAGAGATTTTTTCACGAAGCAACGTGTTCATTTTTTTCAGCTTTGTACGTAGTGTCGTTCATGAGAAAATACCGTACCGATTTTGCGTATTCATTCTAACGTGCAATTATGAGAAAGAGTACACTGTACACTTTACTTAAATATCGAACTGGAAATGAATTCACTCTTCTTAAGAATGACACCTACCTCCATGACGCCGAGGAAGATCCCATCTGGGCCACCGTACTCATAAGACCATTGCATGTCCAGGGTAATGAATGACTTTTGATCCACCTTTGCTATAATGACTCCAGGATGAAGGGTAAGGCTAAGTAATAATTGGCTTATATCCAAGCTGGTCTGTTTAATTTTAGATGATACTTTATTTAAATGGTTCCCGACGTAAATTGAAGATGACACTCTGGCTTGGGAAGGCCAAGACACCGTTTTTCGCTGGCTTATTTCTTTACGAGTGTTGCCTAGAAATGCCTGCATCATGAAAAATATCGACTTCGGTTCCCCCGGCGAAGGAAAGTCACTGCACCGACACCGTTTGCTATATTGAGCAAATAACTTTTGCTGTTAAGATAAAGGTGTGAGGAAACGTAAATAGCTCTTTGGTGAGATAGACAGACATTGTTTCAAAATGCCATTGTTTTCATTATTGTCGTCTCACAATAAATCCAGTGAGTCACTCTTTTGTTTTCTGATTCTCTGTTTGTTTCTAGATTTCATTTGTTCTTACAGTCTTATTTCTCTGTTTCTCGATTTCTAATTCTATGATTCTCTATTTCTCCGATTCTCTGTTTCTCTGTTTCTCTTGATTATCGATTTCTTTCTGATTCTCGGTTTCTTTTGGTTCCAGGTTTCTATATAATTCTGTGATTATCTAATTATCGGTTCTGATTCTCAGTTTCTTCGATTCTCTGATGCTCGGTTTCTCTGTTTCTCGGTTTCTTTGATTGTAGGTTTCTCTGATTCGTTGTTTCTTTGATTTCGTTTGATTCATAGTTTTTCTGTTTTCAGATATCTGTTTTTTCTCGGTTTATTAGAGTCTCGTTTTGTGGGTTTCTTCTTTTTCTTCTTCTTTGATTCTCAGTTCATGTGTTTCGTTGGTCTCTATAGTGTTTCTCAGTCCTGTTTTCTGTTATTTATCTGGTTCTCGATTTCTTAGTTTCTGGGTTTCACCATTTTATCTTCCATGTCTTGGTTTTATCTTGGTGTATTGTTTCTCAATTTCTTGGTTTTATTAAATCTAATTCAACTCTAGGATTCAGTATAATTAAAAAATTTCTGCGCCAAAACTGTAAACAAAATAAGGTATGAAAATTCATACTGAATATGCAATGTGTAGTGTAACCTTGGATGTTGCCTCTTGATGTAGCAAACAGCACACAAAATTTCCGCAAGTGTGCACATCTAATGAGCCAAGGCGCCAAAAGTCTCGTTCTGAGTTTCTGCAAAACACATCTACAGTAAGTCCGATTTAGTTACGTGAAACTATTTATGAATTATGAAACGGTAGGATGGTACTCATTATTCTCGTAAAAGACGATTCGTTTTCTCCTGTCAGAAAAATGTAATTACCACCGGCTTGACATTGACAGCGATGCCGACATAATTACACCATTTATACAAGAGGGTTCGTGAGATGTCACTGTCAGAATATGATTTATTTCAAACTGTTAATCAGATAAGTCCACAGTGGCGACTGCTGCGGATGGGAGTGGGTATTGAACCTACAGATTTTCTTTGTCATCCTTCTATAAAAAAAATCACTGTATGCTAATTATTTAGGCTGATTGTTTGTGTGTGTGTGGGGGTGTTTTTATGTTTGTTTTTGTTTGAATTTGTGTACTTGTAGAAAGTATGGAAGCATTTTGTTTTGCTTCAAATTTAGAGAGTACATCATTTTTATTAAGGTCTCTACCAAAACCCAAAAAAGGCTGAATTATAATTATTATGTAATGTCAAAAATCCTCTAAATAATTCTGCCTGGACTGCTTCAATTTCAGAGAAAGAATATGAAAAATAAATTCAGTATTTTTCAATACCCTCCCATTGTAGCAACTGATAATTGTTGAAAGATAACTGCCCTCTTTTAACCTGTAATTTTTTAATTAATTTTATTTCTCAACAATCTTAAAGGGGGGGGGGGAAAGCAATATTTGATTAAACCGATTTGGCAATTTGTTTAAACTGTTATGCAAATAAAGTTGGCAATCAGTGATGTCACATGGGATCAGATACAATATCATGGTTGATTGGTGTAAACAAGCTGACTGAACTCCTTGTCCTTCAGAAGTTTGAATTTGTGCACTTTTTTGCGCTGCTGTGTCACTGAGTCACTCTTGTGTTCTCACCCCAGCAGTGTATGAACGAAACTTAATTGAAACTATCAACTCAAAAACAAATACAATACAATAATATTCCAACTCAAAATATCAAAGGCATATGGTCTCCACGCGCGTCGCCTCAGACCCGCGCAGTGGCATTTTAAATTTTCGTTTTTATTTATTTTATTTTTTGTTTTGCGATGAAACGATGTCTAATTGCATCCAAAAATTGCTAGATCGATTGGATTTATGCCGAGCTGTGTTAAAATTAAACAACTTTTTCACATAGGGGTATGAACGTTTGCCGGATTTTTGAGGCTTCTCTTAGCCACCATACTTTTGTATATGGGAAATTTGGTCCTCGGTATACATGTATCACATATTTCCTGTTAGCCAAAATAAAAAATTGAAGCCGACCGATGACCAGAAACTGGAGACACACTTAGTGATTTTACTGGTCGTCCGTCATAGCGCGTGAGCGCTGCCAGCAGCAGAGACAATTTATCAGTCAGGACCTCGTTCAACAAATTGGAAAAGTGTTGAATCCGCCAGTGTTTTATTATTACAAATAAATATTCAAGAACTGAATATATACCAGCAATATTAAGAATTGAAAATTAATTGAAAGACCTAAACTCAAAAAACTCAATGAGCGTTCCCTTTATTTGTTCATCATATCAAATGATGATGAATCTCCTTTCATTGCTAACTGCCAGATGACGCGGTGGTCTAATGGATAAGACGCTCGAATTCCGTGTAAGTGATCCTGGTTCGAATCCTGCCTGCGGCTTTTTTCTTTTATTGTTTAGCAACACAATTCAAACCGTTTATTTAAGTAGGTTTAATTTAACGTGTTTGATACGAATAGTCAGATGAAGCGGTGGTATAATGGGTAAGACGCTCCACTTCCGAGCGAGCGATCCTGGTTCGAATCCTACCTGCGGCTTTTTTCTTTTATTGTTTAGCAACACAAATCAAACCGTTTATTTAAGTAGGTTTAATTTAACCTGTCTGATACCAACATGGTCCAGATGGCGCAGCACGTTGGCCGGACCACTGGAAGTGTCAATCGCGGGACTTCCAGAGCTGGGACGCACCGGTTCGAAGCCCTAGAACATACCTAATTCAGGGACATGGCAGTTGCGGCAGCAGCAACGGCTTGGGGGCCGCCATGTCTCTCCCCTATTCGATAGTTGGTTACGGTGCGGGAAAGTAAAGGAGCGACCGGGGGTCTGCCGATTCCCCCAGAAGGGTGCTAAGGTGGTTATCACGCTGGGTTCGCCTAGAAGATTCAACGCTCCCCAATGCCTGGTCATCACTCTGACTAACTTTCTGCAGAAATTAGTTTTGAAAAAATAAATCTAATAATATTTTTTATTTATAGGTTGGTGAAATTATATATCGCGGAACCCGCTGCTATATGGGATTCTAGCCGGCCGTTTGTCATCGGGCAAGCTCGGTGGTCGAGAGGTTAAGACGTCTGCACTAGTAAGCAGGAGGTCGTGGGTTCGAATCCCGCCCGAGTCGCCTGTGTAGTTTTCTCACAGACACTCGGAAAGCACTTTCTGCAGAAATTCTTTACATTATTTAAATAAATAATTTTTACGCGATTTTAAGGAAAGGGGAAAAACCCAAAACCGAAACGCACAAAAAAGTAAATAAATCGCACGTGATCAGTCGTGTATTTTCCCCACATCAAAACCACATAGACCTAAGGTAATCTCCACCCCCTAAAAAAATTATTTAATTATTATATTATTTTAAATTAAAATAAAATAAAATAAAATAAAATAAAATAAGATAAAATTAAATTAAATTAAATTAAATTAAATTAAATTAAATTAAATTAAATTAAATTAAATTAAATTAAATTATATTAAATAAAATAAAATAAAATAAAATAAAATAAAATAAAATAAAATAAAATAAAATAAAATAAAAATAAATAAAATAAAATAAAATAAATTAAATTAAATTAAATTAAATTAAATTAAATTAAATTACATTACATTGGTTAAGATTTATCATGCGCCATTCCGAGAGGCTCATGGCGCTTACAAAAGTTAATATGACATAATAAATACAAATCAGGATAGAATAAGACATAAATTGATGCAAAATTAATGAGGAAACAAGTGAGTTTTAAGAGCCTTCTTGAAAGCATTAACAGAAACACATTGTCTGATATAAACAGGAAGATTGTGTCCATAGCTTGGATGCACAAACAGTGAAAGATCTATCACCAGCTTGGACTCTTGTGATAGAAGCGGATATTCAAGGCGGAGATAGTCATCTGGTTGATCTTAAATGCCTATTTGGAACATACAATTTGGTACTGCTAAAGGCATTTGTAGTGCGATTTGTACACATAATAGAAACCATTTAAATGATATCTCTTCTTTGTTGTTGAACTGGTAGCCAATAAAGTAGATTTTAACAGTGGTGCCAGGGATCGTGTCTTCTATTTACAGTGAAAACAAGTCTAGCTGCCAATTCCTCTGTATGCCGTTTACAAACGGATGATGTATGACTTTGGAAGTAGGTGATAAAAGTCCACATTTAGTAAACAGCAGTATAAAATCAAAGAGCGTACAGCGTGATGGCAGAAAGTTTCTTGGATCAATGAATTTGCAGAATGCGAGTTATATTTCCTAGGGTGAAAAGTGACAGTTCGACTAACATGTGCAATATGAGAAGACATTGTCATATTTGTATCAAAGAATGCACCAAGATTTTTTATGGTTTGTGACGGCTTAATGCAGTGCATTGCCAATGGAGTAAAGTGATATATCTGGTAGACGTTTGAGATTGTGTGTGAGAAGCTGCGATTAAAATTCGGTTTTACTGTCATTGAGTTTCAGCTTTACTTTTCCCATTTCTAATCCAGTTTTTGATATCACCGGATACAGAGTCTGTAGCTTAGAAATTGCATTTTTCAGATCACCAGGTTTTTTTTGGATTAAGCGATGTTACATAGGTTGTATATCATCAGCATACACATGATGGTTTACCTGATGATGATGTGCAATGTCACCAACTGATAGTATATAGTTATACTCCCACTGTGGCCAAACTCCAGAGCCCTGAGGTAGACCAAAGTTGACAGTAATAGGGTCCGAAAGTTCACCAGTTATACTCCACTTCTGGCACCAATACGCTTGGATAAACGAGAAATTAAAATCTGTCAATGGTCAATTGTGTCAAAGGCTGCTGATAGATCCAATAATACGAGGAGTACTAACATTGTTATGATTGAGTGAAGTCATATTATATCATGCTTTACTTTGATCAGAGCTAGATCTTCTGTGCTATGTTTTGATTCCTATGTATACCCGAGAATTGATGTTGGGGTTAAAAAAAAAAAAAAAAGAAAATAAAATAAAATAAAAATAAATATAAAATAAAAATAATAATCAATCAATCAATCAATCAATCAACCAAATCACAAGCCTCTTGCAATTTTTCGCCAATAATAACAATGGGTTACAAAAATATTTTCGCCTTGTAGTTTTCTCTAAAATCACACAAGGGACTTATAAATGCTTGTAAGTTTTAGTTGTACATTATACACTACACACACACACACACAAACATATACATTTTCGGCATTTACGCTACGCTACTGATAAGTGATGACATAATATTCTATTTAGTTATAGAATATAGGACCCTTTCTCTAATGCATCAGAATTTCTAATAGGTTAAACACATTCCTTGGACAAATATGAATTGTACACTCCATGTTGGTATCGAATATGATCTTTCAGTCAAGTGTTGCTTGGAATCTAGATAACTTATTTATTAGTGACGGGAGACAACGGGAACGACATCTCAGCTATTTTCAAACAACAGAGATGAAACTCTAATTCCAGCAAATTGGTTATGAGATGAATGTTTTCCAAACTGAATTCATATTTGCTGAGCATGACTAAATTCATGTACGTATTACATACACTCCAGAATGTACCTCCGCCATCGCCAATTGGCGCGACTTTTGAGACGATTGGTGGCAGCAGACTACACCGGTCATTTTTCCTTTGTTTACGTAATTCTGAGCATACTTAAGTCATTCTTGAGAACATTGGGAAAGGAAACAGGTGGGATTTGCTATACCTAGCGTCTAAATTATAACATTTCCTGTACTGTAGTCCCCCACCATCGTTACGGACCTCCCCATCAATAAATAAATCCATACAAATAAATATTTATCATTTGATATCATATAACCAACTTGAACCTGACCTTTCATAGTGCTTTTGCAGTTCGTGGTGACAATCATTACGAGAAGTATACCCGTGCTTCAGCCAGAGCAACCGGACCCTGTAGCCGATCCAACGAGTATTTGATCGCTTTGTGTGACGTTGTTGTGCTATCATTTTGCAAACTAAACATGATTGCCTGCAAAAAAATGGTTTCATAGTCCGAAGGGGTCGCCGGAGGTCAAGGCGCATGTCAATGTTATGCTTTCTTGTGAACATATAGCGTCGCCTGCGGGAAAAGCAACACGGAACCGCATGACTAGCTGCTTAACATTTGGTGAAAAGGGAAAAAGGCAAAAAATGAAAAATCAAGGATTG
>CM055827.1:31252918-31271122 GCA_029582265.1 Zoroaster sp. YZ-2022 | reverse complement strand
AATCACGGGTTGAATAAGCGAGACAGGTCGAAAACAATCTACAGGAAAGCTAACGAGATCGTTTAGCTTTTATCCCGTTTGAAATTTTTTATCCGATTGAAACCCTAAATGGCAAATACCCCCCAATCAGATCATCCATCTTGATAGGGACTTTTTCGATTTTTCTATTATGATTTTATTAACTTTTTTAATTTTTCGGAATAAAATAATGCCTCGCGCCTTGACATTCAGCTCGTGTAAAAAAACCCCGGAACAACAAGGACGCTTTCTTCGTAACACTATTCTTACAATACAAAGTATTCTTGATTTTTATGGAGCAAGTACACGCATCAAACCCCCAATGTCATTACCAAACCCCCTTTCCCTAACCCCAGGCCCCCCTGAGGGCCCCAGACTCGCGCTAAACTTTTTCGATTGGGGTTTTTTTTGATTAAAACCTTTTCTCTCAATGGGGCCCCAGATTGACGATATAAAAAGGGATCGGGCCTTTGGTGCCGACACCTGCGAAAGTGACAAAAAGATCATCAATGATACAGTTTTTCCCTGTTGTCTGGTTAATATGAAATATTCATTCAGCCATATTTTTCATATTCCCCAATATAGTCGCTACTTAGGCTTTGTAAAAACCAAGTAGGTATAAAAAATTTTAGCGTTAATTAGGTTCCAGAGAAGAATACGAATCTTCACATAATTTTGGGAGTGTGTTCTTTCATTTGTTTTAATTCTGAAGGCTCGTTTTTTCCTTTTTACATTAAATATGTCTTTTTAGAAAAAATTTTTGATATAACATATAAAGAAATTATCCCCCAAACAATTTTTGATTTAGGACATAAAAATTATTAAAAATTTTCTAAAAAAAGGCTTTTTTTGAAAAGTGCCCTTTAAAAACTTGATTTATTTTTGTTAATTTGCGGTTCCCAAAATGGTTTGTATGTATGGTTTGTAATTTTTATATTTAAATTAATCAATGTAATGGGATAAAATTCGGGCCCCCTTTTTTTCCTAGTTTCCTATGTCCAGCTGGATAGGGCGAGTCTGGGAGGGGTGCGGGACTGGTGGTGGGGGGGTGATTGGGGGCCTTGAAAACCAATCATGGGCTTTGGGAAGAGCTGGCCAGGGTCATGACCAAAAAATTTTTCTGGGCACTTGGCCCCTGGACACCGACAAGGGATTATTTTCTTCCCCTTTTTCTTTTTCCCTCTGTCGGACCTTCATTTGGATTCCCCCGGACCACATCATCACTACTTAATATTTTTTCCCCTGCCCTCTCAGGTGGTTTGATTTCTTTATTTCTTTGTTTCCTAGGTTTAAAAGTTTCCCATTCTTTATCTAAATTTGACCGGATGTCTTTTTATTGACTTTAAAAAATTGCTTATTTTTTCTGGGTGTGATGCTTTTTTTTGGTTTAATATTAATTAAGTTCAACAAAATTTTTTTTATTTGCTCCGTTTATTTAAAAATTTTGGACTTGTTTTTCCATTCTTTTTTTACTTTTGATTTTGAAAAAATGCGTTGCTTTTTGTCTTGTCTTCTACGGGAACAATTTTCCTTCAATAATTTAATTTAATTCCTTTCCCCAATACCATGAAAAAGGGGTACATTCATTTTTTACATTATGTTCTGAAACTCTTAAGGTTTTCTTTTTTCCTTTCACATTTTTAGTACATTATATTTTATTATTTCATCACCATGCCTTTACTGTGTTTCTCTGGTCCAAAATCCTTTGGAGTCAAACATTAAACAAAAAGCTTGTACATCAGTTTTTGGTTTGTATCCCGCCACTTTCTTTCTTTGTCCAGAACCATTTATTTAAGTCAGTTAAATATCCCCGGGCAATTTGTCCATCTTCCATTTTGGTTCTGGTTTTGTTATTTGAAGTTAAGTTTAAAATTTTTTAAATGACTTTTTGATTCCCCTTTTAGTATTATAAAAAGGGAAAGGGCTGGGTTTTTGCATCCTTTCTTTATTTAATTGATTTAATTGTTTTTGCATTTATTCAAGATGATATTTAGTTAGTCTATGTTACATTTCTTTGATTTTACATTATTGTTTTCTTTTTTAAACTTTTTATATTCACTTTGATTCTTTAACCGGCAAATTAAATAATGGCTTAAAAGAAAAAGCTATTTTCATTTTTAATGTTTGACTTGTTTTTGGGGTTTGTGTTTGCAAAACTTTTGATTTAACTCATCTGGTCATTTTTTCCTGGGGACTGGTCTTGTAAATGTCCCCCTAAAATTTTACGCTATGTGGGGGCTAGGACCACACAAATTTTTAAAAAAAGGTTACTTTATTGACTTGTTTGTTTCAAGATTAGGCCAAGTGTATATATTTTTTTATAATTTTTAGTTCTTATTTTAAAGTTAATATTTTATGACTTGGCCCCGGGCACCGACAGGAATTATTTTTTTTCCCGTTTCATTTTCCCCCTGTCGGACAACTTCATTTGGATTGCCCGGGGCCCCCTATCCTACCATATATATTATCCTGTCCTGCTCTGGCCAGCAAATCACAAAAAGCCTGCAAAGATCATTTTATCAGTTGATAATTTCGAAAACCTCTCCTATCCCGATCAAGGGTAAGGGCTTTTTCCCTCCATCTTTAACCTCCGCCCAAGTCCACAACCCCCCCTTCCCCAAGAACTGTTTCGTCTCCAACTTTCGTCTTCCCGCCCCTCACCAAATTCCCCCTTCCCCTAAGGGTTTGAAAAGATAGGCCATTTCATTTATTTTTTATTTTTATTGTTTATTTTCATTGTTTATTTTCATTGTTGTATTTTCATTGGTATATTTTTTGTTATATTTTTATTGTATTTAATTTTTTGTACTATTATTTTTTTGGGGGGGGTTTTATAAAAACCCTTTCCCCCTTATATTTATGCGTTAATCATCCCCCTTTAATGTAGGGGAAAAAAATAAACAAAATTTTCCCTTTAATACAAATCAAAGCTCCCTTATAAAATTAATTTTCCTGGTGGGGTTTTAACCCGCTCGTACCTTTACAAAAGAAAATAAAGAAAAAGAAATGATGTTTTGGAATTTTGCCAAAAGAAATTACAGGGGTTATCCCTACAAAAGAAGGTTCTTGACATATAAACACGTATATTGTTCAGAATATGCCTGAGGAAAGGGATATTATTTCTTAATATATATATTATCTTTAAGTATATATCAATGTCACATTAATGTGCATGTTGTTTTTTTTATTTTGGCATGATTTTTTTATGGTTTTGTTCATTTTTAAAATTTTCAAAAAGAGGGGAATTTATGTCAAATCGGCCCCGGGGTCATCAATGGTTGGAAAATATTAACAGGGTTGTGCTCGTAGGCATACAATTTGTCGGGTAAATTGGCGTCGGGGCTGTCGGAATAATCGTTTTAATAACCTTTTTCCTTTTTTCCATCTTTTTTCTTTTTCCAAATTTCCCAAATTTTTTAAAAAACCCGCCGGGTGGGGGTCTCCCCGCTTCCCCCTGAGTTACTCCTGCTCTGTTGCACGTGACATTTGTGTTCACAATTACAAATACTCAATATATAATTGCAAATTATTTAAAAAAAATAAGAATTACATTATTATAGAAAATACAGGTTGGCAATAGTAGCTATACACCTAGGAAATCGAACGAAGCCAAGAGTGGCTTTTGTGTTCATCCTATTGAACAAAAGACATGGACGAGACTATCTAAACCAGAAAGAAAACAATAGAGAGGACAAAGAGTATGAGACACCTGGATGCATAATGGAGGGTATCTAAACCAGAAGAAAACAAGAGAGGACAAAGTCGAGACACTGGTATGGACGAGACTATCTAAACCAGAAAGAAAACAAGAGAGAGGGCAAGAGTGCAGACACCTGGATGCATAATGGACGAGACTATCTAAACCAGAAAGAAAACAAAGAGAGGACAAAGAGACGAGACACCTGGTATGGACGAGACTATCTAAACCAGAAAGAAAAAAAGAGAGAGGACAAAGTGCGAGACACCTGGATGCATAATGGACGAGACTATCTAAACCAGAAAGAAAACAAAGAGAGGACAAAGGTACGAGACACCTGGTATGGACGAGACTATCTAAACCAGAAAGAAAACAAGAGAGAGGACAAAGAGGCAGACACCTGGATGGGTAATGGACGAGACTATCTAAACCAGAAAGAAACAAGAGAGAGGACAAAGATACGAACACCTGGTATGGACGAGACTATTTTAAACCAGAAAGAAAACAAGAGAGAGACAAAAGTACGAGACACCTGGTATGGACGAGACTATCTAAACCAAAGAAAACAAGAGAGGACAAAAAGTGAGACACCTGGATGCATAATGGACGAGACTATCTAAACCAGAAAGAAAAACAAGAGAGAGGACAAAGATACGAAACACCTGTATGGACGGACTATCTAAAAACCAGAAAGAAAACAAAAGAGAGGACAAGAGTGCGAGACACCTGGATGCATAATGGACGAGACTATCTAAACCAGAAGAAAAAAAAGAGAGGACAAAGTACGAGACACCTGGTATGGACGAGACCATCTAAACCAGAAAGAAAACAAGAGAGAGGGGCAAAAGTATGAACCCTGGATGCATAATGGACGAGACTATCTAAACCAGAAAGAAAACAATAGAGAGGACAAAGAGTGGAGACACCTGGTATGGACGAGACTATCTAAACCAGAAAGAAAAAAGAGAGAGGACAAAGAGTGCGAGACACCTGGATGCATAATGGACGAGACTATCTAAACCAGAAAAAAAACAAGAGAGGACAAAGAGTGAGACACCTGGATGCATAATGACGGGGACCATCTAAACAGAAAGAAAACAAGAGAGGACAAAAAGTGAGACACCTGGATGCATAATGGACGAGACTATCTAAACCAGAAAGAAAACAAGAGAGAGGGCAAAAGTACGAGACACCGGGATGCATAATGGACGAGACTATCTAAACCAGAAAGAAAACAAGAGAGAGGACACAGAGTGCAAGACACCTGGATACATAATGGACGAGACTATCTAAACCAGAAAGAAAAAAAGAGAGAGGACAAGAGTAGAACACCTGGTATGGACGAGACTATCTAACCAGAAAAAAAACAAGAGAGAGGAAAAAGAGTACGAGACACTTGGATACATAAGGACGAGACTATCTAAACCAGAAAGAACAAGAGAGGGGGACAAAGAAATGGAGACACCTGGATGCATAATGACGAGACTATCTAAACCAGAAAGAAAAACAAGAGAGAGGACAAAGAGTACGAGACACCTGGTATGGACGAGGACTATCTAAACCAGAAAGAAAACAAGAGAGGACAAGAGTAGAGACACTTGGATACATAATGTTAAAGAGCTCGAGAAATCTAAATAGAAATCTATATAGCGTGATAAAAGAATCTTTATATCTAGATTGTTTTCATAAACACAAAGACACATTGAAATTGACATGGAACCATACGGTTACATTCCCCAAACTAATCCATTCAGCTTTAAAATGCATAATTAAGCCTTGGTCTTAGGCTAAAAGTCTCTGATTTCTGGTCGGTCTCCGCGCGCGTCGGTTCATATCCACGTCGCATTTTATTTGATTTTGATTTTTGTTGTTGATATTTCCTTTGTTGTTGCTATGAAACGATATCAATTGCAGCCAAAATAGCTGGATCGGCTGGAATTCTGCTGTGCTGTGTTTTAGACGACTTTTTCACATAGGGGTATGAACGTTTGCCCGATTTGTGAGGCCTCTCTTAGCCACCATACTTTGTGTATGGGAAATTTGGTCTGGTTCCAATAAACGCGTATCACGTATTTCAGATTACCAAAAAGGGTGAAAACGCGTCACCACAATTTTTTTTTTTTTTGTGTGTGTGTCTTAGTGCGTAACTATAGAAACACATGGCACTTACGAATGATGGAGACAACGTACGATCAGATGTACACACGGCACTTACGAATGATGGAGACAACGTCCGATCAGATGTGATATTTGATTTATTTCCCTTGTGATGGAAAACCATCGGCCAGTCTTGGGAAATTAAACTGACTGCGTAATGCATTTCGTATAGTCGTAGTCAAGGTTTGGTGTAGCATTGGTAATTAAAAATAACCAAATGGTCAAATTTTGATATGAAATTAAAACCATAAGTCAATTGTCAATTGTATCATCGGACATGCAAAAAGTTCCATGACTGAAAACTGTCAACATAATTGAAATGTTTGTGATATTCCATCTAAAGGGGTAAGATATTGTCTGATAATGTCTAATGGTTATTACATGTGTTGAGCACAGAAGATGCACAGCTCATGTGTAACACATTTTCATGACGTCATGTGACTATGTAAAAAGTATAGACAACATGGCAACAGTAATTTTCTTAAGTTCTTAATAACATTTTAAGCTCTGTTCCCAAGATTATTCACAAAAAATGACCAAGTTCAGTTTTTGGACATTACCTGATATAATACAAATGGGACACTGGGTCAAGAGGTCCCCATGGGGCTACAAATCCCCATCAGGTACCCGGTACCTCCAGCTGTTGCGCCAGTCTGAGTGGAACAAGATGATGGTGTGATCTGCTCAGGGCAAAACCTCATTAAGATCGAGAGGATTGAAATTCTCCCACATCTCGTTACTCACCATTAGAGTTGTAAACCATGGAGGAAGGAAAGAACTTTCCTTCCTCCATGATTCTGTAAAGAAAATGTCGCCCACAGACCATTATGCAAACACACTCAAACCATCAAATCAATCACACCGACACAAAAGCGTATTGCCCAAAGCCTGTTTCAACACTATAACATGTCTTACCCATCAGTTCATCCAGGGATCATTTTGGAAACCAAATCCTGAAAAAAAATAGGTCTAACCTATTTTGATTTCAAACAACTAGCCTATTATGAAATTGAAAGATCCGATAAATTTTATTCGAGTCAATTGCAGTGAGACGTACACCTTTGGTAAAATATCTTAAAGTAAAGACTATTGTGGTGACACCATGTAAAATTCTCATTTGAGTATGAGTAGATTAGAATGGGAATGAAAATATGCAAAGACTAACGTTGAAAATGCATTCATAATTGTTGTATTCATTCTGATATGAAAATGTATCATCTCGATCCATTTAGATTTTAATTTGTCTATTATTGTCTATTACTTATAATATATCATCTTATAAAATATCCTCTTATTTATAAGATATCCTCGAAATGACAACTATGTCAGATTTTTCCAGATGTAACTTATTTGTAAACATAACCATCTTACAGCTTCTCTTAAATAAGACTGTTGAAATGCAGTATCATCAACTTTCATGAGTGTGTTTAAATCAGTAGTGATGTTCAATCTAAGACTTGAAGGAAAGATAAGATGTGTTGATAGTCAATCACTCCTTACTATTCGAGGAACTACCATTGGTATACTGTATACTTCCTTTTAATGGCGAGTGACACATATCGTCTTTTAATAATAACAATGCAGTCATTCATTGACAAGATCAAGTAGGGCAACAAAACGGAAACACACAGCAGTCCATTATGAGGAAGTAAATAATATTCAGAAAGTGATTTGGCCTAAGTACCTGAAAATTAAACTGAAAAATTAACTGTTTACAGTTTAATTATTCTTTATAAAACCATTATCATGTAGACCTATTAAATTTGCCCAAGATTGGACACCAGCATGGGTAAGATTAAGGATTGTTGTAAATCTAGGGAGTCAAACTGTTTGGTGACGCGACCTTGAAGCCAAGACACACAACTGTGACCTCATTTACTCATCGGACATAGCAGTCATACTGGGACGTATGACATCCAAACGATAACAAGAAATACAACGAGATCGACATGGCAAGAATCAGTGATTCCTCGTGTAGGCCTATAGCTCAGGAAGAAATTGGAGAAAAAACCGAAGGCTGAAAATGTTTCTGAAAGCATGAATACTGTTTTGAGGAACAGTTTAAGAAGTTTGGAGACGCTACGACATTCCACGGTGTTAAATATGCTTCAGATTATAAACTCAATCGCTTCAGAAGGTAAGCTTTTTATTTCTTATCTGAAACCAATCTTACAAAATCAGTCTGAAGTAGTCACAGCTATTTTTGTTTATTCAATGCAAATCAATAGAAATTGTCACAATTTCACCCCATACAAATCTGAATTCATAATACTGAAATAATTTGAGTAAATCGAAGATGATAATAGGTTTTGTTTTCCTATGAAAAAACAATTTTAAAATATTCAAAAACATGTCTTTAAGACTCATTTTATAAGATCGGGTCACATTTATACTGGGTAACTTGATCAGTGTTAATCTCTGTTCTCCATGGTGGGCGATTCTGGGGATTGTCGGCTCAGGTCTAATCGGGGTTCAAACCCAGGGGCGTAAATATGACAGTGCAGGCAGTGCGGCTGCACTGGGGCCCGTGGTGGTAGGGCCCGTAGAGAGGCAGGCCATTCGACATTGTGTTGCAGAGAAGGGGCCCCTGCACGCACTTCGAATCGCCACCTTGCACTGGGGCCGTTCATAACAGCTGCACTTGGGCCCGTCGTAACTACGCTTCGCCACTGGTTCGAACCATCAGAACACAAATCCGATGCATTAAACCGCTCGACCATGGCACTCCATGATGCAATGGATGTGGAGGGACCCAACATCGATATCTTTTAAAGGTTTGAGGGTCTTGAAGCAGTTTTGTCAACATAACCAATGATGTACCTTCCTTTTGTCATTCATTTTAGACTGCTGTGGTGTTTTATTGTCGGTAGTATGACGGGTATTCATATACGGTTCAGCAAAGAGCATCAAACATTTCTTCGACCGACCAGTAACAAGTATTGTTAAAATCAACTACGTCTCTCAGGTCCCATTTCAGCTGTGACGTTCTGTAACTATAATTGGTGCGCAAGTCCATAGTTCCAAAAGAGTTCCATGAGGCCTAAGATCGCTGAATCCGGACAGCAATCACCATGTGAACAAGCTACTTGGGGGCACACAGCGTAACGGGTGCTCATATGTCTGCATTGCTACGACAGGACGGTCATCAGATCGAAGACATGCTCATGTCGTGCACGTTTAAGGGGTGAACTGCAGTGCTGAGAACTTCACCCA
Organism: Zoroaster sp. YZ-2022; assembly: GCA_029582265.1. Taxonomy (NCBI): domain Eukaryota; kingdom Metazoa; phylum Echinodermata; class Asteroidea; order Forcipulatida; family Zoroasteridae; genus Zoroaster; species Zoroaster sp. YZ-2022. Next base: position 31,262,037 of record CM055827.1, on the reverse strand, counting down.
AAGCATATCAGATTTTGGATTGTGTTATTCGTTTAATAACGATCCAGACAACGTTCATAATATCCATCGGTCAGGCAGCCATAAAGCGTTATTCATACAGATCAACATTCAACAAGATGAGTATATCTTTGGACAGAATAACGCTGCCGGAATTAAGGTAAATTAAAATATTCAAATTATTGGTCACCTATCCACAAATTAATTCACACGGGGTTACATGGCGTAATTTGCTAGTTTCTATCTCAAAACATTTCAGTTCTGTTTACATTTCAGCGTTTCATGTAGGCATAGTTACGCTAGTCCCCATATAGGCCATAACGCTTCAGCTCTCTATTATAAACAGAGGTTTATGCAGTGTCCAAAACTATACAGTTATATGCCTAGATATCACTGCATCTGCCCAAAACCTTGACGCTGCAGCCGATAGCCATTAGATAGGCCTAATAAATCAGTTTCTTTTGGGTACCGGTAGTTACCAATGGTGAATTGAATAACCCTTCAAAAGCTTTTTATTGGATGGACAAATAGTCCATGAGCCAGCTAATTTGTCGGTATGACTTAATTCCTTTAGGGGCCGTTCACGATTATCAACATTTTCACAAGTGTACAAAGAGTACACTTTTCAGACCCCTCCCTTTAAGTGACCAGCAAATAAAATGTTGATTTCAAAACCAATAGATTTGTGTTTGCAAAGCTAATTGCGATCAAGCAATCTACTGAGAATGAGATGGGGCAGCGCCGACTATAGGGACGAGGTTGGCATGCGGAAGTCTGGAAAATTTAGCACATATTGTACATGACGTTGGCCGGTCGTCATGCATGTCATGGTCGTGGCTTGATGGGATTTTGTAATGTGATTGCGTGACTGCAAAACACAAAATTAAACAATGGTCCGCATAAGAAATCTCCTGTTATTACTACATTGCATTTACGTTTTATCGAACATGAATACCAAAAGAAAACTATTACTATGTATGTTTCTCAAAGGCATAGCTGGCAGTTGCGTTCGGGGCGTTTTGAAGGAACATTGCGGCAATCTCGACAGGGCATCAGGCATTGGCCGCGGTGGCCCCGGTTAAGATCGAGGCCTACGATCTTTCTGGGCGTTGCCGTGTATTTCGCGCCGTTTTACAAATCGACTTTTTTACTTTTTGAAAAGCATACGCGGCGCCAACTCCCTCCCCGGCGTACGGTTTGTACGCTCGTGAAAATGTTGATAATTGTGAACGGCCCTTATAAGTTTAACATTTATAATATTTTAAATTATGCTGAAACGGTTCATGCGATTTTGGCCGATTTGAAATGCAAATTAAACCTCATCCAATAGAACACTGCTATGACTGTTTGATGATTGCTACCAAAAGTAGCTTTAAAAGATCTATGTTAATACACCAGTATAATAATTAAAGCTGACCAGCAACATAAACAACCGTTGTACATGTTCAAGATTCACACAGAGAAAATATTTATGTTCTATTTGTTTTTTGGAACATAAAGCTAAAGTTAATGCCATCCACGCCATTACTGCTCTATATCCATGGGAAACCCCTTTCAATCTTTTGAATGATTTTGCAGATGTTGGTGCATCCTCAAGGACAGCATCCTCTGCGAAAAATTAGGAATATCTATTTCTCCAGGATACAGAAACATTGGTAGGATTCTGGCTGAAACAGGTAGGCCCTATGTAACTGTAGAACCAAGTAATTGGGCCAGTAATTAATAAGCTCTATTAAAAAGAAATAAAAAAAAAAAAAAAGACAAAGGTGATAAAAAGGAAGTAAATTGTCGGTCAAAACTACCATTCTTGTGCATTTAGAAGTACGTTTTTATGGGTATAGGCATAATGCCCTAAACATGAAAACTTATTATATTATGTGATAAATCCTCAGATTAATTTATTGTAAAATCTGTTGAATCTATTGAATATAATTATACATGTAGGTGGTGAATCTAGAGGCACCTTACAAGTCTAACTGCACCAAGAGCGACTACAATACTCCACAGCGTACACTGTCCCATTGTGTCAATATGAACTCATGATACGCTACATCAAGAAGCAGTGGGTGTAGAGATATGCGGTATCCAGGTATTAAGCCAATTGTGTTCCAATCATATACATGTACATCATTAACAATCTCAGGTATCTTTCTGGCGCTAAATCATATATTGCGTGACGTATAGACACAATATATAATCAATTCAAACTTACCTTTATACCTGTAAACTAAACATTGTAGTCATAATATTTGCCCAGATTCCCACTCCAAATTTTGCTCAAGGATAACTCATCTGCAGCTACATGTATCAGAGACAGCTTTATCATTATACAGCCATATTGTTTTCTCTATTTAACCAAACCGAGGCTGGTGGGGAAAATAGTCTGTCCTTTTTGTATAATGAAGATCATATTCACATTGCTTTGATCATGGAACATGAAAAAGATGCAGCAATATAGTGAAACACTCACGCTTTTTTCCACCAACCTCGGCAAGTAGCGTCTTAGTGGAACTACGTCACAGATCACCGGCATGCTTGTGACATGGCCATTTGGTGATCACCTCCCATAAGAAAAGTGCAACACCGCTTGACTGTTTGTCGTTACTATCACAGCAACAACTTCATTATGCGAACTTTACAATCCAATTTTACTTGGGTTTAGACAGTAAAACGTCCCTATGTTGTTTTGTTTTCTTAGGACACAATCTCTCTCAAAATAGGAAAAGTCAATTATTTACTCAATAGCCCATTTACTCAAAGGCATTCATCATTTGATCTCTTACAGGAAACAAAGTTATTGTCCATTGTTTAAATACTACGACTGTTTGTTGCCTGCCGAGGGTAAGTATAACTATTAGTCGATATATATTGTGTTGGGTGGGCCTAAATAGCAGTGAGTATTCTCACCGGCTAAGAGGGTCTCTGAAAAGTACACCATTGCTATTGCCGGTAACGTACGTTTATTTCAACTCTCTGGTATTAAATAAATACAGGCCCTACCATAGAACTAACTATGAAACTTTCGTCACAATAGGTACACAAACGTTAATTTGAAAGTCCGTAACTACAGGTGCTTTGATGAATTAAAATTAAGTTAATACATTGCTTTACGTTACGTTAATTCAACGCTGCTGACAGATCGTTCAATTGCCCGGTCCCATGCCTTTGAATATCTATGAACCTCGTGTTTCGTTTGCTTACTGGCGGGACAACACCGATTAGAAGAAATCATGGCGGAGACGAATCTGTCTGAAAATACCATCAGGTAAAGAACGATGCCAACAGCTATAGGCTTCCTGATGACATATTTTGGTCCCTCAAAACAACGGCGGCGACTGATGATAAAGACAATGACGGCGATCGATAAAGACAACGGCGGCGACTGATAAAGACAATGACCGCGACGGATAAAGACATTGACGGCGACTGATAAAGACAACGACAGCGACTGATAAAGACAATGACGGCGACTGAAAAAGACAGCTATCGACATGGATGGTGGAAGAGGTCTGGACGCATTCTGAAAAGAAATACTGTTTTAATAACAATTAGACATACAAGCCCAATGAACGTTTTTTTAAAATAAAGCTTACCAGTTTATTTTCTTGACAAAGTATCATTCCTCTTAGAAGAACTAATTTGCTCAAAGACCCACACCAGACAAATTGGTGTCACTCAATAAATGACAAATAAGTGACTAATCCTTTGTTTTTTGTGTTGTGCTTTGTTACACTACAGGAAGAACATTCTCAATGTGAGAATATATTTCGAAGAAATAAGTTACACACAAATAGAAGAAGTAGCATCCTACGATTTTTCCAATTTACAAAGTAAGTATTTATCTTGCCATGAGTATTATATCAAGCATTATGTGATATTATTCTGTCTTAAAAAAGATGTAATTGTTTTGTCAACAAAATTTAATTTCAAGAACCGTTTTGCAGGCTTACTTATCAAGTCTGAAGAGTTTTAATTAATTAAGTAAAAATTAGTTAAAGAATTTCCCAGACATTTTTAGTCTTGCTAATAAAAAACAAGTTAGAATGAATACGAAGTTTATGATTGCTGATCTAAGTATTTCACTGTTCTCGTAAAAGATAAAACGGAAAACTCTTGATTCAATAAAACAAATAAGCATTGTCTTACAAATAGTTTTGTCAACACCAATGTAATTTTAACTTACCTGTAAAAGGAAGGAAGATGGTATGATACGAATTCCTTTCGAGTATTCCTCCTGTCTGAGTCTTTGAACCAATACACATAAAACAACCAACCAGTGAAAGTTCATATTATTATTGGAACATTGTGTCGTTAACGAGAAAATGGTAATCATCTTTTCGTAGGCCTCAATTGATTCTGTCGCCAAATTTGAAAAGGAACTTTCCTTACTTGAACTATTTCTTCGAGTATTTCTTATTTCCTCATAGTGACAGCATCTCAGACACAATTATTTCTCGGATAGATTTATACCATCAAGAACTTGTCAAATATGCTTTATATTAAAATTTAGCCATAGTTTATTTTTTGAATTACATTAACATCCTGACTAGATCTTTCGTTTCACATTCTACAAAGCCTATTTATTTGTTTCATACTTGATTTCTAGGCACTATAGGGGGTTACATGGGACTCCTTATTGGCGCTAGTTTCATTACTGTCTTCGAATTTCTGGACTTCATCCTGGTAACCACAGCAACCTATCTAGCCAATCACAGGTTGAATAAGCGAGACAGGTCGAAAAACAATGCTACAGGCAAGTAAAGCTAACGAGATCGATGTCAGCTATTATGCTATCGCGATTTGGAAATCTTTTATCCTGATTGAAACCCTATTATGAAGATAAAGCCAATAGGCTCCGCCCAATCAGTAAACCCTTGGGTGACACTGATACCTTCTGTGATAAAGGGGCTTATCTATTTCAACTTATCTATTATGATTATTATTAATTATTATTAATTATTATGGTAATAAAAATAATGATTACTCAAAAGCGCCTTGAGCATTGTAGCTCATATTCCTGTTAACAACAGAGGGGGCTTATATGAACCCGACACACCCTATTCTTACAATACAAAATATTCTTGATTCTTTATGTGTACTACGGGCAAGTACACAAGACATCAACTTATAAATTTCCATTAGCCGCGACGCGCACTATCACTGATAACACTCGGGCCTCCCTGGTGGGCCAGACTCGCGCTAAACTGTTTCAGTGGGAGATATTTTTATCTTGATTGAACCCTATTCTCTCAATGAGTATACCCAGATGTGATGAGAATACCAAAAGGCCCCGATCGAAACCCTTGGGTGACTACGATAGCTTCTTGCAATAGACGAGGAAAAATCATCAACGATACAGCTCTTATTATCTTTATCAATGTCATTTTGGAATGATGTGATCAAGGACATTTAATTATATCAGTAATTCATGATACAAATTGGTTTTGTTTGGTTTGAACGTCCAGAAAATTAGTGTTATAAAGCTTCGTCTAACAGTATTTAAAGGGACAATATCGTCACAATCAACAGGGCATGGAATCGGAGGGCTAGTTTAGATTAACTCTGTGACTGAGTACAATACCCCTCGTGATGAGCTCTATTACCGTTGCTACTGCATAAAATGAACCAGTAATTTTCAGTCACTGTGTTCAGCTTAAACTAGGACACCGATTCCATATGCCCTTGAAACTCTGCTCTGATCATGACGATATTGTCCCGTTAATCCACAGTATTTCTGAATGGACTCATCAAGTAATTTCGGTTCAAACAATGTTGCTCACGATTATTTTGAATAATGTCATTTAAAATAACCTAGCATTTGTTTTTCCTAAAATAGCTATATACAGGTGTCTTAAAAAAGAACCGAGATTAATCTGTTTATTTCTCAGATACTGCTCAATTTTGTTTAAAATGGTAACCACCATCTATTACTTAATGATGTCCTCTTTCTTATGACACCAAAATCCATGCTACCATCACGGATGACTGAGCACAAAGTTGTCAAAATGGCTTTGCACCACATACCCGGTCTATTCGCACAGTGTTCAGCATGTCTAAAAATAAGAACAAAGACCAGTACGTAAAGACCAAATCATTTTTCAATGATTAAACAGTTGAAGCTTATCCCTGTCCCAACCTAACCCCAGTGTCCTTCAACATTCCCCCATTTCTTTCAACCAAACTTCTGCCCTGGTTCTCATTGCTCTGACCGCATTCCTGATTACGTCTCTCTGTCCTCTTAAGGTCTCAACTGCAGCCACGATTCTGGCCCGTAGGTCATTGATGTCTCTGGGCGGTGACGTGTAAACTTTAGTGTCATGATGCCCCCACAAAAGAAGTCACAGGGCGTGAGGTCCGGGACCTTGGTGGCCACTCAATCTCATGGTTCAAAGCAATTACTCTCATGTTAAAAGGTGCCTTAGTCTGTTCCTAACGATAATCCGCCGATGAGGTGGAGCTCATCATGGGCCCACCTAATCGCCGGAACACCCGCCTTCTTGTTGCTCGAAGTGTTCCTGTAACTGTGGAACGATTTCGTTGTCAATCATCTCAAAGGTACCGTTCCCATTAAGATTGCCATCAAAGAAACAGGGTCCGATGGTGTGCCATTTCCACAGAGGCCTGTCAAGAAATCTTCTCCTATGTTGACGTCGAAATTGAAGGAGGCGGGTTATGTATCGGTGCGTATTCACGGACATTCTGGTTATTGACTCTGCCGTTCATAAAAACGCTGCTTCATCCCCCATCACAAGGTGCTCAAGAATCTGGGCTGTTGGTCAAGTAACCACTGGCAAAATCTTAGTCGTCTGGGTAGACCGCATCAAAGGGTTCGTGACGCCTTTGCATTCTGTACGGGTACTATTGGATGTCCAGTAGCACAATCTTGTGGAATGATGAAGGTGAGATTGCTAACCCGTTCCTCCTGCAGAAACATGAGGTCTCTTTGCAGCAACTCACGGACTGCCCTGATGTTCTCATCTCGATCGGGCCGTTCTTCGTCGACCAGAACGACCCTTGTTGAGGTTCAAACTTGTACCCTCCTACGGTACTTCTATGTTCTTCAAATTGTTGACTTTGCAGGAACAGCACGGTCTGGAAATCACTCTGCGAATTCATCAGCGACTTGCTGAAGGTTCCAGTTCTCATCCACTCAGTCACAACAAAACAGCTGCTCTGTTGTGAGTTGCATCTTCAAGGTTTAGGTTTTCTGAGCAAGTGACCGCTTTTGAGACTTTAAAGGGTATGATAAAATTGCATGCGAGCCAACATTGCGTAATTGGGGCCACAGAAGCCCTGCACTGGGCAGTCTTGTTTAACACCAAAACATCCATGGTGCAAAGCCATTTCTGACATGGTCCGTTGCACAACTTTGTGCTCAGTCATCCGTGATGGTAGCATGGATTTCTTGGTGTCTAAGAAAAGGACATCATTAAGTAATAGATGGTGGTTACCGTTTTAAACAAAATTTAGCAGTATCTGAGAAATAAACAGATTAATCTCGGTTTCCTTTTTAAGACACCCTGTATTTCGATGAATTACCGGTAAAATAGCGAAAACATGGGTGATATTATAAATGCAAATATGAATATTTAAGATCGTCTGTTTAAATTAATAGAAGGGATAGCCTGATTTCATTATAGTTTGTTCAAAATACTACACATACTTATAGAGGCTGTATTTAGTAAGTATTTTCTTTTACTAGAAGAATTGATGAAGATGAAGAGAGACAATGAATGCAATTTAAATATTTGTATGGTGGAATACGACAACACACGCTGCCATATTGCTTTTGGGATGAAGGCTTTGCATGCGTTAAATTCTGAAATTTGTCTATGTGATTCATACAATTTGCAAAACTCGCTTTTAATTAATATGTTGCTCAACCTATATTAATAATGCTCCTCTGCGTCAACTAATTCCTCATATTATCAACACTGTAAATTTAGGGTGGAAAACCACAGTGGCGTAGCTAGGATTTTCCTGTGGGCGAGACAAGCTCAATTTCCGACTTTACGCAAATTAAAATTACAACCACAATGTCACGTTAATGCTGCAGTGTTGCTCATTTATTTTGCGTGATTTTGTATGGTTTATGACTTCATGTTCATTTCAAAATCTCCAAAAGAGTGTGAAATTGCGAAATTTATGTCAAAAGCGGCCAGGAGGTCATCAGCCATGGTTGGAGCAACCGGCAGTTGAGTAGGCCTAACTTAATTCTGTCGGATAAATTATCAGTTGGATTTATGGGCTGTCGGAATAATCGAAATCTTAAGTAATATATTTTTTGTTGTCCTTCTTATTTGTTGTTTTCTCCTAATTTCCGAAATATTGTTAAAAATCCAGCCGGGAGGGCAGCTGTCTTATTGTTGTTTATTTATTTTTGTTGCTATGAAAGTATGTCCAATTCTGCTGTGTGTTTTAGACGACTTTTCACATGGAGTAGAACGTTTGCCCAATTTGTGAGTCTGTCTTACACCATACTTTGTGTATGAGAATTTGGTCTGGCTCCAATAAACGCGTATCACGTATTTCAGATTACCAAAAGGAAACGCGTCTCTACACATTTTGATGACGCCTATGACCAGAAACCAGATTCTTTTTTTTTTTTTTTTTTTTTTGGGGGGGCCTCAGGCGTAACTATGAAACCACGCTCTACGAATGATGGAGACAACTGTGATCAGATGTGACATTTGTTTATTTCCCTTGTGATGGAAACCATCGGCCAGTCTTGAGAATTAAACTGACTGCGTAATGCATTTCGATAGTCAGTAGTCAAGGTTTGGTGTAGCATTGGTAATTAAAATAACCAAATGGTCAAATTTTGATGTGAAACTAAAACCAGAAGTCAATTGTCAATTGTATCATCAGACATGCAAAGTTTCGTGACTGAAAACTCAGTGTCAACATAATTGAAATGTTTGTGATATTCCATCTCAGGGTGTAGATATTGTCTAATAATGTCTAATGGTTATTAAGGTCCTGTGAAGAGTTATTTACAAACTTTATTTTTGGTGCTGTTATATTGATTGGTATGAATTAAAACAATTTTAAGTTTTTTTTTTTTTCAGTGGATTTTAAATTTTTCCCAAAAATCAAAAAATTAAATTTTTTTGGGGAAGTTT
>CM055827.1:31012391-31252418 GCA_029582265.1 Zoroaster sp. YZ-2022 | reverse complement strand
CTTTTTAAATGGTATATGAAGACTCTTCTGATAATGCTAAGAAGGCCATTTGCCGCGAAGAAAAAGACGTGTTAAGGCAATGGGGTTTGGCTCAGAAAGTATAATAAAAAACTAGACATTTAAGTGTTTGTCCTTTGGACGAACACAGAGCTATTCCCGATTATTTGTTGTTGTATGCTGAAATGGGGTACCAGACCTAACCTTCTAACCCAAAATACACAACGTCAATGTATTAAGACCACAATGAGATCTTTGCTGGGAACAATGGTTATGCCACTTTAAAACCGGTCCTTTGAGGAGGCACTATACGTGAGTGAATCTATATATTTTAAGACTTTGGACCTCATGCATATGATATCTGACGCACAAACTTCAGACAAATCTTAATTACATCGTTTTTGTACCCTAAAATATTGATTTTTTATTCAAACTTCCTGTTGAACCGGAAGTAGAGGTCATTATGAGGTCATGATACCACAGCGCACATTCACAGTACTCATCAAGTCTATAACAATCGCAAAAAAAGTTTAAGTATCGAGGTATACTTGAGTTAGTGGTTCAAAATGGATTTGCTAATTAAATATTTCATGAGACTGTGAATGGAAACCAGATGACGTCACGATGTTGAAATTTAGTTTTTCATAGTTAAGTTTTTGATTATCTACAATTTGGTGTATAGTGTGACCCAATACAATAAAAGTTTAATTTTCGGCCCTTGCATGTGTACACTGTAATTTGCAACGCTAAGATTACAATGGTTATGTCACTTTTTAAAACCGGTGAGACTTGAGGGCGCTATATGAGTTTTATGGTGGTGACAGGTCTTGTGGAATAGATTTGTCAACTACCCAATAAATTAAATTGTTGACTGGTAATGCACAGGCTATAGAAGACAGCCACTGCTACAGAGGCTTAAGTTGTCGGTGGTGGTGTAAGCATAGCTCAATTGAGGAACAGTTGATCAAAGTTGACAATTGATGGTTTTGGGGAAATGAGGGCGCTATACGTGGCAGATATCTATATTATAGCTGCCAATAGCATACACAGTCAACCCGGCCGTACACATCAGGAAAACCGAGGAGAAAACTCCAAATACGGCATATATATGTTGTTAGCTATATACGGCAACCTTGAGTTGCTGAATACGGCAACGTTTTTTACCGGCATCGTCGTTACGTGGGCTGCATACGGCAACTCTTTCTTATTCTAAAAACGCAAAAGCAAAAGGAAACGAAATATGCCAAATTGGATTAGTGAAAACCATAAAATATGTTCTTAGTTCCCTTACCCAAATTCCTATCTGCGCACATCAAAAAGTTATCTGTGCATTTTCTTGCAAATGACCGTTTAAAACCAACACTCTAGCCCATCCGACAATTAACGGTGACTCCATTTTTGACGCAAAGAATACATCCTCAATCAAGATTATTATTTTACGCATGGTTCATGAAACAAAACTTTAAACATGGTTGTTGTTCTCAAAAATATAATAATTAAAATTAAGCAAATAACATTATTTATGTTAACATGAGTAAACACCTTTTTAAATTGTATTTTAAATATACACTACATTGGAAATTATCAACGTCTTTCTGCGCGGAAAAGCTCTGGAAAGCGGGAAACTAATATCGACGACAACATTTATACAAACAAAACTCAATTATTGGATAAAAATAGAAGTAAAAGAAGACATATTTTGCATTTATACATTGTGATTAAAGCCAGCACCTTTTGACAATGATAAATAGCCTTGAAGCTGACGTTGAAAGTGAGAAAGGACGGCGAAAACACAAGACATGTACCAAGAAATTATTGAGAAACCTAACCATCGCCGTTCTCGTTTAAACGAAGCCGCAGCATTGTTCTTGCCGTTTAAAAACTTGTACCGTAGGGACTAATGTCCGATAATGTAATTTCATGCCTTTGGGCTTTTAACGCTTTTTATGTGATGGGGGCTGTCGGGTATAGCCAATTAAAAAAAAGGTATATACTGTATATAGTGATAATTAAAGTTTTAAACCTTTGAAATACGAAAGCAAAGGGAGCTTGAAATTCAGACGAGATGTAAAGTGACATTAAGTATTGAACCTACTTGGAAGTGGTGAGAAAGGCTTTGGCCGAAGACCTGGTGAATCACATCCTCCTCACTTGGCCCGTCCTGTGACCCGATCATTATATTAGAGCTGAAGAAGAAGTTGTGGCTTTCACTTTCAAAAATTCAATAAAGGGAAGGTGCAAAAACACCAGTAACTTTACAAAGAATCTAATTGAACATTACGAAAGTCATCCACCAAAATATTACTTCCGAGTTGAATTCTGCAAATTCCATTGTCAGTTCACTTCAAGCAGACAAGTACAATAGTACACTTCTCCATTTATCCATATCAGCCGACAATGATGGCAGCGCAAATTTAAAAACAATATTTCATTTTTATCAAAGTTGTACCTTCCCTTTATCAAAGATTGTGTTCCAGCCCTGTATACATTTTTAAAGTTGAGTTTCAGTTTTAACAGTTATAAGTTATAACTTCATGAACAAAATACACAGTAATTAAACAACATTAACAAATGATTTTTTTCTTAATTTGATTTATTTAAATCTTTCTTTGTAATAACAACAAATTTATAATTTACTAAATATTTATTTTTAATAAGTACCTGATTGCAATCACAGCTTGGTAAATAATAAGTCAAATTCAAAAGCAACATTTATTTTTATAAATATTAATATTTATTTAAATTTCTAATTTACTAAATATTTATTTTACTAATACGTGATTGCAATAGCTGCAATTTAGTAAATGAATCAGAATTCAAAAGCAATATTTATTAAAATGGAGAAATTATTTCAATTTTTACAGCAGATCTTTGTGATTATACAAAAATTACTAGTCCTTGTTTTTACAATGCGCCTAAATAAAACTACAATTACAAAACATTCGCTCTGTCAATACCTTTACTTATAAAAATTGCTTTGTATAATTAGCATGTGAACAAATTACTGGAATAATTGAAAATTTTTCTGAAATTCAATATTTGACAATATTGCCTACAGAGTGCTGTATGTGTTGATTTTTATTCTAACTTGATTTGAACCAATGGACAAAAACAAATATAAAATTAAGTGTTTGTCCTTTGGACGAACACAGAGCTGTTCCGATTATTTTGTTGTATGTTGAAATTTACAGACCTAACCTAACTTAAAATACACAACGTCAATGTATTAAGACTCACGATCTTTGCTGGGAACAATGGTTATGCCACTTTTAAAACCGGTCACTTGAGGGCGCTATACGTGAGTGAATCTATATTTTTTAAGACTTTGGACCTCATGTATGATATCTGACGCACAAACTTCAGAAAAATCTTAATTACATCGTTTTTGTACCCTAAAATATTGATTTTTATTCAGACTTCCTGTTGAACTGGAAGTAGAGGTCAATATGGGGTCATTCTTTTGATGAACTATAACATGGATAAAATTCGAGAATATGCCACAATGATTATCAATTTCTGGCATGTGGTTCAGAAGATATGAATTTTTGACGCAATACAGTCTAAAAACAATGACCCAGAAAGGGTCGGGTCATACCCAACCCGGAATCACAGCTCAGATTAATGTTGACCTGGATTCTGGGTCTAATGAAATAAGCATGTATTCCATGTATTAAGAAGCCTTATCCATGGCAAGAAATCAAATAAAACAATGTCATTGTTTTTTATGTAACATTCAGCTGAATCATTACCTTTAAACTGTAAAATTTCCATAGAAAATTGCCATAAATAAGTACATCTTTTATAAGGAACACATGCTTACCTTGTTAGGATGGCCTAGGAGACAACACATTGTAATTTGAAGGATAACTGTAAAATGAACAGAAACAAACAATAATGAAATGATCTTCTGATTGTTTTATGTATTTATTTCTCTGTAACTGTTGAAAATACATGTTCATAAATAGTCTTTGTAAAGTTATTGTTTAAATGTGGCTTTTAGAGTTCATGTTGTAGATGAACTCAGTGACTGAAAATAATATTCACATGATAAGGTCATATTCGTGTTGCTGCTGCATAAATGAGCCAGTAATTTTCAGTCAATGTGTTTATCTTTAACAAGGACACCGATTCCATGCCCTGTAGAAAGTCTGCTCTGATTGTGGCCATACTGTCCCTTTAATATCTTTACACCAACTTGTGTTTATGGGATTGATGGTCAGTACTTGGGTTCAACTATCCTAAATGCTTGCATAAAAATAACTATGACCTTGAATTGGATAATCTGACAAAATGTATAGCAAGGCTGACAAGAGTGGGGGATGTTTACTATGTTTACATAGCCCAACTCTCAGTAATATACATTTTACTAGATCACACAACAGATATTGTTTTATAATAACTACACGTGTGGGGAATTTTTGGTCTAGTCCAAAAACATTTCCTGTGTACTATGATTGTTCTAACATGTTAAAAAAAATACTTTAAATTAGTTAGATGTGTTTTAAGGTACTGAAAACAATTCTCATGAAGGTACAGACTTCTACAGATAGGATAGATCCATATAAATTAATTTGAAACATACATTAACTCCTTTTTGAAGAATCGACTTCAACTCTTGGCCATTGGATCGAAAAGTTATACAGACTCTGACACACCTCGTAGCACTGCAGTAGCAAGTGTTCTGTGGTTTCAATCTGGAGTAAAAAGGGTGGAAAACTTTATTTTACAAGTGTGAAGGATTAATACTTGTGTGTAGTTATGATACGATGGGCTGTAGACAATTACATGTACTATTTATACTAATTAAGATACATGTGTATTCAATATATACTGATAGTGTATATAATATTGGTGTGGTCCCCTTTAAGTTTTTCTAGATATTGAAATTCCTAAATTGTTATTCATAATTAAGGTTCTGCTAATACAAACTCAGCTTAGATGGTGATGATACATGCCTAAGAATTGATGGCCAATTAATCACTTATTCAATGTAAAAAGAAACAATAAACATTTTAAGCTTTCTCAATAGACCTTATGCATTGACGTCATCACGCCGCCATCTTAGAGGTAAAATGATGATGAAACAATGGAAAACGCACATTTATACACACGTGGTGCACAGATTGGGCCAATGAGCAACCTTCTTTTGACCTCTAGCCGAGGGCGCCCTACTCAAATGACGTCATGTGCATAAGGTCTATACATGCTTGCTATAGGAATTGAGCGACAACACATATTTTAAAAGATTTGGTGCGAAATAACCAATAATGCACAGCCCTAAGTAATATTAGTTTTCCACACTAAATCTGCCCATAAAATGATTTTATTTTCTCATTTTGTCTTTTTCTGTTCGGGGTAGATTCATCAAAAGTTAATTAATAATTGTTTGAGTGCAGAAAAACTTACATGATGTTCATCATCCACACCATTATAAGTAGTGTAAACTGTAGATGTTTTACCTACTACTACTAGTAACGTTAATAGTAGTGTAACATCCCCCATGTGTGTGTATTTTGTTAATAAAACAGCGAACAGATCATGTCCACATATCATGGTGACCCCTCCATCCATATTTGTACAGAACAATGATATTGACAATGGTTGTACATATAGCTATACTACAGTCAACCCGTACACACATACACATTTACATGGCCAGCACACTAATGACAAAATGTTAACGTTAGTTTTGTATCGTCATTAGCTGTATACATGTATAATTAATGTGAAAGTTTACATACCTTCAAATGAAACAAAGTAATGAAGACCCCTTCCATTAACTGTGAAACGATTCTCCAACGATCATTGGGACGAAAACAAATGATATCGTATCGTCACATTTACAGACCTAACTTTCTAACTCAAAAATACACAACGTTAGTTTTAACACTCACGGACAAGTTGTGCATGAGAAACTCCAACTACAATTGCGTTATCAGACATCGTCATTTAAATAGACTCGATTAAGTCGCTCGATTAAGTCTGTGTGTGTATTATGTACGAAGATATTATGGAGAATCACTTCCGAATAATGTAGGACTTGGTCACATAGTCCATGTGTTTTGTACACAGATACAAAATGCGCTATAAATGATGTCATGATGACGTCACAGGACATTGCAGGCCAAAAGGCACATCTACAGTACCCCACAAATGTATAACTGAAAAAAAGTTTGATGATCGGGTGTATACTTCTTGAGCTATGGTGGTAACAAGATTGCCTAATTAAATATTCACGTGACTATAACTAAGCTAATTAATTAAGAATTTTAGTCTAATGACATTTACAAACTAAGTCAAGGCATAAGCTTCCATATGGTATATGAGTTGACTCTTTCTGACAATGCTAAGAAGGCCATTTGCCGCGAAGAAAGTGCACGTGTTAATGCAATGGGGTTTTGGTGGAAATAAAGTATAATAAGAAAAAAAATAAAAATCTGGATAGAAACAAAAATCTGGACAGAAACAAAGGCTGTTCCGAGTCTCTCGGGAACAGCCAAAAAAAATAAAAATCTCGACAGAAACAAAGGCTGTTCCGAGTCTCTCGGGAACAGCCAATAAAAATCTCGACAGAAACAAAGGCTGTTCCGAGTCTCTCGGGAACAGCCAAAAATAAAAATCTCGACAGAAACAAAGGCTGTTCCGAGTCTCTCGGGAACAGCCAATAAAAATCTCGATAGAAACAAAGGCTGTTCCGAGTCTCTCGGGAACAGCCAATAAAAATCTCGACAGAAACAAAGGCTGTTCCGAGTCTCTCGGGAACAGCCAAAAATAAAAATCTCGACAGAAACAAAGGCTGTTCCGAGTCTCTCTGGAACAGCCAATAAAAATCTCGATAGAAACAAAGGCTGTTCCGAGTCTTCTCGGAACAGCCAAAAATCTTGACAGAAACAATAGCTGTTCCGACTACCAGGTCGTAACA
This sequence comes from Zoroaster sp. YZ-2022, assembly GCA_029582265.1. Taxonomy (NCBI): domain Eukaryota; kingdom Metazoa; phylum Echinodermata; class Asteroidea; order Forcipulatida; family Zoroasteridae; genus Zoroaster; species Zoroaster sp. YZ-2022. Next base: position 31,245,499 of record CM055827.1, on the reverse strand, counting down.
GCTAAACAAATAAAAATCTCGACAGAAACAAAGGCTGTTCCGAGTCTCTCGGGAACAGCCCAAAAAATAAAAATCTCGACAGAAACAAAGGCTGTTCCGAGTCTTCTCGGAACAGCCAATAATAATGTGTGGACTTATATAGCGCACGTATCCACCAACTGAGTGGTGCTCAAGGCGCATTATATTATTACCCCTGCTCATAAGGCTCATAAGGCTCATAAATCATTCCTGAATTTGGAAATTGTTATTGAACGATAAACACAAATTTCAGTATCAACAGCAGTCGCCTAAAATTAGAATTTGTGATGCATGCTTTGGCCGACACTGTCCCACTTCCAGAAATGTTTCTCAAGCAGGATAGCTCACAATGCAGTGGCGTAGCCAAAGGGGGGTGGGGGCGGGGGCAGCCACCCCACTTGTTACAAAATAGTGTATGTTGGGAAATTCACAAACTTGTTGGTATTTCTGCATTTTCTCAACATGGGGAATTCAATCTGTATTTTGACATAATTTGTTAGTTCATTTAAGTTTTTACCACCAACAAAAAAAGAAGTTTCGTAATGACCCACGTATTTACTGCTGAATGGAACAAGTCAAGTCCAAATTACAAGGCACCAACTCATAAACTCATCATAATACAAGTCTCAAATCATTTTTAATTTATAGCCTACACGAGATTTTTGCTCCATTGCAGGCTGAATAAGCAACCGCACACACATTGCCAATCAAGCAAGAATCCCTATAGCTTAATGGCATAGTATTTACATACGGCTGAACAACATTATAAAACAATCACCAATCAATTAAGTCGCTGTTGCCATTTTTTACATTTTATGTTATAGTCAAATGACGTCACCTAAATATACTACTCAAAACAATTTAGGGAACACCGGTATAATCTCAGTTAATAAAGCAAGATCATTTATTTCAGATAAACACAATGTTTCACAGAATTGATGAGAAACAGCTGCACAATGAAACAGATGATAAAGGATGCATGTAGTGATTACACATTTCATGACATGACTACTGAAAGAGAGAGGGGGTTGCAAATGAAAATCCCGGTTTATGGAACATTTCAAACCTATTTGATGTTAAAAATCCGGCGTTCCCTAAATTGTTTTGAGTAGTATATTTCCCCCATTAGAATGTGTACACAATATTGAACTTGCTATGTGCGCCCAATGCAAGGATATGATACTGCACTAATTAGGATGATATCTACCTCCCTTGAGATAAGAATTTCGTAGTAATTTGCGTAAACAGTAATTGCCAACCATTCTTTTGCTAACCATAGTCCAATGGAGAACTTCAGTTTTTTATTAATGGTTATATCAATGGATTGTTGATGTTCAAGTCACAATTTCATTCCATATTGTGTACCGATTTGGCCAAATTGGTTGACCATTGTAGAAATACGTTATTGTGATTATGCAAATGAATACTGTAATTATGCAAATGAATACTCTAATTATGCAAATGAGGGCGATACCCAATCACATCGTTTTGTATATTTAAACATGCAAGTGGTCTCACGACTTAATATCTAAAAAAAATATTAACGATATTCCATCTCAGGGGGAGGGGTGACCTATTGTCCAAACTTGAGTGACATTTACATTTTACATGTAAAACTTGTAGCTTTGCATGGTGAGGATGATAAGTAAGACTAATTGCAGTGACAACATGTGGAATCTCAATTGAGTAGTAATTAGTTCTGAAAAGAACTGGAGGTACAACTCGACGTTATGCTCTGATCGTTTCTCCTGAGGACGATCAGAGCATATTGATCGAAACGTCGAGTTGTACCTCCAGTTCTTTTCAGAACTAATTACTACTCAATTGAGATTCCACATGGTGTCACCGCAATTAGTCTTACTTATTTTACATGTAAAGAGATAATTTTGGAAATGACTTCACACATTGTATTCATTTGCGAGTGTATAATGTAATTCAACCCCTTCATGTTTTTTCCCAAATGCTGAAAATGTCACAACGGAGGCGCAAACTGATAATGTGTACTGTAGTTCAATGATGAGTGAATGTCATTATAAGAAACCTAGTACCGTTATTATCTGACAAACACTGGGACACTGCGCCACTGATCTGTATTATACTGTATAAGGCCAAAAAAATAGTTGTGTTTCCTATTACACTTTTTTTGCTCTAAATTTTTTAGCCAAAAATATTAGGGTAGGACGACGGTTAAATTTTTTTTTGGGGGGGGGTTTGCGCACTCATTTGTAACAGGTAATGACAATGTCAGATTTAATACTGTACATGTTAATACTACCTATCAGCACTGTATATTCACTGGTTGAGTGGTTTAAGAATATCTGAATTTAGAAAGCAGATGGTTGTGAGTACAAATACACAAGACCATGGCCACTTTTTTTCAAAGGCTTCCGTTAACACCCATTTATTGTTTACCGACTTAACAAGCAAAACAAATATGACATTTACACTCAGTATGACTACGAAAACCTGCAATGTTACTGTTGTGTTTTATTATTTTGTCTTCTATAAATATGGAGAAATAAATAAAATAAAATACACATGTATTCCATGTTTTATGTTGTTTACTTTCTTTTTAAAGGTTGTATTTGCATATTTTCAGTGTCTAATACAGCCAAGAAAAAAAATGAGATAAATTAAGTTGCACTTCAGAATATACCTTTTTTCTGTTTATGAACAATGGTAGTACCTAAAAACCTGTAAAACTAGTAACTATAAATAAAAATAAATAAATAAATGTTTGCAGATATCATGCATCCTACTTTAAATGTTTTGGTCAGATGATGTACGTGTACCTGTAATTTAGATTTGTCCTTGCTATATTTACATGTGTAAGTTCAGGGTTTGCCCTTAACTTTTGTTTTTCAATGTCCAGCAGGACCAGTAGGCTTGAATTGTGACTGGTCCGTCAGGTATTTAACTGGTCCATCATATACGGCGTGTGCACGCAGTATCATCAGTTTCATATAAAAACTGATTATGTTTTGGACAACTCAGACATCAGAGTTACTCTAATTATAGTTAATACACTGTCTAGCACAGCCATATATCAGTTATGAATGAAGAAATACACATACCAACTTGATTACGGTCAGTAATGTTATTTATTGGAAAACGAAACAATTTTACAAAAGGGCGGCTGCTGAGGTATGAAGAAGAAATGCACATGTAAGCAAAGATCGTTTGTAAAATAACTTAAGGTGTAAAAAACTTCTGTTCTAACAAACAAAAACAGAAACCTGCAAAACATGGCATGTAAAATACTGATTGTCACCAAAAAATTTATCGTCCAAGGAATTACATTCTCATCCAGCGCGCTATTTTGGTACAGTCATTGGAAGGCACTCAGACTATGTACAAGCTCACTGCATGCAGTTAGCACGTTGTGCAATGCCTTATGCATAGCGCGTAACAAATTGTTCTATTGGTCGAGCGAGAACAATATGTCGTCATATAACCAATAGAAATATTCGTTATGCGCTGTGTGCAATGCCTATAGCGCATAAAACGTTTTCTTATTGGTCGAACGAGAACGAGACCTTGTCATACAATCAATCAATCAATCAATTTATTGGAGTTACACTTTCAAATCAGTGGCACACGTCAAAGACGGTGCATCCTTAAACATAGTACAAAACAAACAATAAATATAAACTAAGACTTAAAATACAAAACACTAGTACAAAGTACACAAGAATAAAAAAAAGAAAAGGAAAAACAAAACAAACAAACAAACAAACATGCAGCGTGACATATAGATAGAACAGAAAACTTGTCAATTAATTCATCAATTTATAGCATTCAACAACATCTTACGCTCATCCCAAAGGTTGGTCAAAAGATTCTTACATGATGTATCAAGAATGTTTCCAAGTGTGTTATCGAATTCATACATGTTACCCAGCATCATGTATAGTTTTAAGTCGATATAGCCTGAAATAAATATTTCCCAAAACAAATCCATATTGTTACCAAAAAGATTATTTTCAAGGGCTATGAATTCCTTAATACGAATGTGATTCAATGCTGTACAATAAAACATGAAATGGCCAATATCTTCATCTACATTACTCTTACACAGTTTGCACAACCCCATCATTATTTGGTGACCAGGAGCGGGTATATCTCTCGAGTTGTAAAGTGTTAGTACGAGCCCTTAATTTAGTCATTGCGGCGGAGAAGTTCGTACTATCGATAAGATATTGTTCAAGAGCCGGTACTTGTTTGAGAGACATATATAAAGACAGCGAAGATTTACTTTGTGCACCTTTGCGCCAATCATTCAATTCAACCTGATGAAGAGTTTTCTTAAAAGTATTTTTAAAAGTATTTTTGTACTTGAACGTTTTCAAGCCTTTTAATATCTGAATTGCCACCAGGTATCCAAACAGAGCTTGCATAATTTATTGACGGAAGGCCTAATGACTTCCATAAAATATCACCATAATATACCCTGTTGTAATCATCTTGCTCATCAATAATTGATTTTATATATGCAATTAATCGATTCCCTTTACGGATGGCTTCCTCGATATGACAATGGTCGGATAAATTAGAGCTAATTTGAACACCGAGATATTTATAATGATTAACTTCAACCAATAGAAATATTTGTTACGCGATTTGGATCATATCACTCACAAAATGTGAACATAGGCCTCGTGCGTGTGAAGTGCTCGCCTGAAAATGATCATGACGCTTTGATCATTATTAGACAGTTTTGAGGCAAGTCCAATAAAGACAAAATAAATTAACTCAGTCTTGCGGTTTCTTTCTTAATTGCACATTCTTTAATTGGCTTTGTCGGAATAAAAAAAATAATAAAATAAAAAAATACAGGACGATGTACACAAAAATTAGGCTCGGCACCATAAGTTTTTATATATTTTTTTAAATTATTTTTTTCGAATAAAAAGATATAGGTTCTGCGTGATTTTCTAGGTTGGGTCGGGTAAACGGAAACACAACTATTTTTTTGTTCGGCCTAATAGAGATCACTGCACGCATAGACTGATTTCCTTTTCATGCTAGAAATACAAACAATCTTGAATGACGTGACATGTCAATGATAAAAGACCCGCTACATCCTTATTGCTATCGGTAGGTACAGTGCTATAGGTATTACGCAATCAAAATTCAATTTTCGTCATCGACTGTCATAATATAGGGCTGATGACATTGTTGCTTCGTCCCGGGGCCGTGGACCCTGTACTCGATGGTTCAGCCTGCATGATGCGAACACGTGCAGTGTGAGCACGCCCAATGTGGGGTCCACTGGCCATTGCACATGTTGTGTGGAATGGTCCTTGCTCTATGGTCAAACCATGGTCAAACCATGGTCAAACATTCATCGCCTTGATTTGCATTCTCCCCCTAGGAAAAAATCCGTCTTTGGAATGCAAATTCCAAAGTTTCACACAAGATTCACCTCTCTTAGGCCAAAAAAAGAAAGAAAAAAAAGAAAAAAAGTCTCCGGTTTCTGGTCATCGGTCGGCTTCAAAATCGGCGCGGTGACGCGCTTTTTTCGGCCATCTTTTTTTTTTTGGCAACAGGGAAATACGTGATACATTGTATACGCGGGGACCATATTTCCCATATACAAAGTATGGTGGCCAAGAGAGGCCTCACAAATCGGGAAAACGTTCATACCACTATGTGAAAAAGTCGTTTAATTAAAGCACAGCAGAATTCCAATCAATCCAGCAATTTGGGCTGCAATTGGACATTGTTTCACAGCAAAAAAACTAAAAATGAAAATGCCGACGAACGGGTCTGAGGCGACGCGCGCGGAGACCACAAACCGGATTTTGTTTGTTGGGGTGTTTGTTTGTTTGTTTTTTTTTTTTGGGGGGGGGGTTTGGCTTTAGAGAAACAACATTTATGTTGGGTTTGTGTTTTGGAACAAACCTACAAATTAAGGGATAATTTTCTTTGTGTTTATGGCATTACATTAACATCGAAACCATGTTTTGTTGTACAATCTGGAAGGATCCAATTTTTTTCAATACACTTGTTGGTACATGGAGGAAGGAATTCTTCCTCCATGGTTGGTATATGTCCATCTTTACCAGAAAAAATATGACAGACTTGTGTAAATTTAGATTTTTTTGGGGGGGGGGTTAACAGATTTTGTTTGGATGAGACAAATTAGGATTAAGCAAAGTGACATTAAAGTATACAATCTAAACTGATTTCACATAAGCGACGGACTGAATGGTTTATTTTCTTTAACTACCACTATGTTTAAACAATTATCTGATTGTAAATAAAAACATTTTTCATATGGAACTAAAATTTACTAATAGCGAGAATGATATTATTGATCCTAATGTACTAAGTAACAGCTTTCTGTGTTTATCACATTCATCACGACTGTAAACTTATCTAGAATATTTCAATTTTCCAGCTTTAAAAAACAAGGAAATGTTTTCCTTTAGAAGGGAAAATCTAGAATATTTCCTTTTTCCAGCTTGAAAAAAAAAAAACAAGGACAATTTTCCCTTAGCAGGGCGAAATAACTTATAGACTGAAATTTTGCAATTGAATTTAAAAACAAATAAAAATTCATTTGAGTCAATATAGTTCCTCAAATATTTCCTGTTTTGAATTTCACTTGTAAGTTTCAGTATAACACTAGTTAATTCAGAGAAATATTTCTTTTGCTTTGTCCTTTTCAATGCGGCGTGTACACTCTAGTTAATTGTCCCACATAACATTATTCCTTTAAATAGTTGAGTGTAATTACTTCCTAGTGACATCCCCAGTATAATGTGTGCCTCAGAATTAGAAAGATATACCTCTTTCATACAAATCTGAAATGAGAGCCCTTGTATCCCTTTCCTCTGTTATATAAAATATTTATTATCAGAAAATTTGCATCTTAACTATAGCATTTGGACAGGCAGGGATAAATATATACTACTCAAAACAATTCAGGGAACACCGGAATAATCTCAGTTAAAGCAAGATCATTTATTTCAAATAAACCCAATGTTTCACAGAATTGATGAGAAACAACTGCACAATGAAACAGATGATAAAGGATGCATGTAGTGATTACACATTTCATGACATGACTACTGAAAGAGAGAGGGGGTTGCAAATGAAAATCCCGGTTCATAGATCATTTCAAACCTATTTGATGTTAAAAATCCGGTGTTCCCTAAATTGTTTTGAGAAGTATATTCTAAACAATACCTCAAACTGGAAAGCAGTGTACCAGTTTCAACACAGCAAATCAAGTCTTTTGCTAATCTCACTGCAAATCTATTTTTTGTTATACTTCTACAGAACATGGTATTATTTTTGTTGTATATATCTGGCTAGTTGAGTGGTCTATTTCATTTTCTTCTCGCAGTCAGATTTCATTTATTCACGGCTTGCGGTGACCCCCTTTCTACGTGTGCACATTACTGCTCCATCACGACGACACTGACACTGCTCTTGGTGTCGGATACCGATCTCAAAGGAGTCACCAAGCTGTCGACAAACAAAGTGATGGATCATGTTATTTTGGAAATCACAATCGGCATTCACAAATCTATTTATATTTATGCAAACACAGGAGAACGTAATCAAAAATCATCCAACCCAACTCAACCCAACCCAGCCCAACTAAATCTATCTCAACCTGACCCATACCAACCCAACAAAACTTATCACAATCCATCCCAACCTCTTATAATCCAGCCTGACCTAACCCAATGTGACCCAAACCAATGCCCCTCAACCAACCTAATCCAACCCCAATCTAAATCCAACCTCCTCCATCATAACCCAATCCCAACCAATTCAATTAAACCCAATCCAAACCAACTCAACCCAACTCAACCCAACTGCACCCAATCCCATCCGATCCGATCCAATCCAACCCAACCCATCTTGCAGCAACCCAACCCTACCCAGCATAACCCAACCCCAACCAATCCACCTGAACCCAATCCACCCCAAACCAACCCAAATCCAACCCAACTCCACCCAATGCGACCCAACTCCACCCAATGCGACCCAACTCCACCCAATGCGACTCAACTCCACCCAATGCGACCCAACCCAACCCATATTGCAGCAACCCAACCCAACCCAACCCTAATATAAACCCAACCTCCCCATCATAACCCAAAGCCAACCAATCCAACTGAACCCAAATCAACCCAACTCCACTCAATGTGACCCAACCCGACCCGACCCAACCCGACCAGACCCAACCCAACCCCAACATAAACCCAACCTCACCCATCATAACCCAACCCCAACCAATCCACCTGAACCCAATCCAACCCAAGTCAACCAAACCCAACCCAAGTCAACCAAACCCAACCCTAGTCAACCAAACCCAACCCAACCCAACCCAACCCAACCCAACCCATCTTGCAGCAACTCAACCCAGCCCCAATCTGAATCCAACCTCACCCGTCATACCCCCCCCCCCCCCAACCAATCCAACAGAACCCAATCCAACCCAATCCGAACCCAACCCAATCCATGTTACAGCAGTTTCACTTTAATTACCTGGTAGTACTCTTTCTTTCCGTTGCCATCAGCATCAAACAGACATCCACACTGTCGCTGCTTAACACACATCACATCGGAGTCCAGCACGGTGCCCGGGGGGGCAGAAGCAACCCTGAACACACATGGCTGGACAAGCAATAGGCTCATCACTGCGTACATTCTCACAGGTCATTGGGCAAGCAGTACCACAATCTTGGTAAATCTTGCCATCTCTACACTCAACATCTGAGAATCAAAAATAGGAAATAATAACATCTGTCCATTCACAGTAGTAAAAATGGTTGTGTCAGCAAAAAAAAAAAAAAAAAAAAAAGGAAAAATTTAAAGGGACAGTATTGTGATGATCACAGCAGACTTTCAACATGGCATGGAATTGGTGTCCTAGTTTACGATGAACACAGTGACTGAAAATTACTGGCTCATTTATGCAGCAGCAACGGTAATACGGCCTTATCATGTGAGGTATTGTTAGTCAATGAGTTAATCTAAAACTAGCGCTCCGATTCCATGCCCTGTTGATTGTGACGATATTTTCCGTTTAACACATCAAAAAATAACAACAAACAAACAATACAAAACAAATGTGATTGACTTCACTGTAAAATAAATTAAATTAACCCTCCTACTACTACAAGGGTCAAAATCAGTCAAAATGTTGATATACTTGCCAAGGTATATCTAGTGCACTTAAAAGTCAAACACTGTCAAACTTTACGTGTAGTAAGTACATTTACAGGTCAAAATGAGTCGACCGTTTTTGACTGGTAAAAAGCATCGTCTGGTATTGTTCAGGGTGGTCAAAACATGACAGTAAAAACCAGTCCAAAATGCCCCTGTGTGCACATTTGGGTCATCGGTCAAAACAGGCAGTTGACTGATTTTGACCTCTACAGCAACTTTCCGCTGAAGTGCAGCTACAGGCATGAGAATGGAGTTTTGCAAAAAAGAAGGAAAAAATAATCCAGGCTTAGATTAGATTTTGGTATATGAAAACATTATAGGATGGCTATTTTGGATATTTTTATCATTGAAATCTCTTGTAATTTGGATTTAAAAAATAAAAATAAAAAATAAAAAATAAAATAATAATCCCGGGAAATTTTTGGATTTTGGTAAATGAAATCCTTAAAGGATGGCTATTTTGGGTATTAACTTCATTAACATCTCCTGTAATTTTGGCAAGATTTTGTGTACATTATGACCTGTCCAATATAATAAAATATAATTTTCAATCCAGCCGGAGCTTCCATATCTGATGGTGACACGACAACATTCACAAAATGTATCGCCAGCTTCGTGAAGTTTACGAAAACAATCGCCGATTAGATGCTGGTCTGGAGAACCAGCAAACAGAACTTTATCGCACCAATTCCATTTCCATTTATTTTTGATAGTTTTGTCGATTTCATTAACATCCACGGCGGAACCACGCTTGACGTAAGTAAGTTTGAGCACCATTTCTATCGTCTGCAAACTCGATCACATAGAAAGTTCCTGCTCTCGCGCGAAGACTGTGTGCAGATAGACTTGACAGTAAGTCGGTTCTACGTCCAGCGCTAGCACTATGGTGCATACATCACGCACACCACACAAAAAAATACATGTAGGACTGTTAATCACAGTCTACGGAACGTAGAGAGAATTTGGTTGTGATCAATACTCTTTTGCACACTGCCCCGCGTTGTGTGTAAAGCGAATCGTTGTATAATGTACTTCTTTGTTAAAACAAATTCTCCGTACATGCGTATTCCGGTGACGTCAACATTCAGAGAGGGGAAAAACACGGACACATACGTACACATAATACAGTGAGTAGTCAGACACTCTTCCTTTTTTATCCGGCTGCGGCATCAATCAAATACTAATAGGTCGCTACATTAAACAACACTTTTCCTGGATACAATTTTCTGCTGTAAACACTAAGTTTATCGGGTGACAAAGTTAAATTTTCACTTACTTTTTTCACATGTTTTCTGAGCTTACCCCTATACAACCTACCCCCCAAATTTTATATCAAATTCACACTGAACTCGGAGACCACATATTTTGAGGTGAAAAATCCGGAAGATTCTCATGCCTGCAGCTAGAGTAGGAGGGTTTTAAGAATGTGCTCTTTCTGATAAGCACCGGTTCTTTTAAGAGCCAACACATTTTCACAATTCAAAAGAGAATTTCTCATATTGGGCTCCATAATAATAGCAATGGTTGTCAATGAACCTCGTGCAAACTTTCTATAAGTGTAAATAGAAACCTCACAGATGGCAAAATATTTACAAGATAACACCATTTGGCATTATTACATTGGTGCGTTGATGCAACAGACAGCAAGACACATTCTCTGGAATCTAACCAGCGAAGAGTCCTCAACCAACGGATATGTATGATTTGGGCGGTCATTTTCATGCTCTTGACTTACCAGGGGGAGGATTCAACGCACTGACAGATCTCACAGCCGTTTTCGTTTTCAGCGAATCCATAAGTGCAATACATTCGGCACTTCACTGGCTCACAGAGATCTGTGTCAGGACAAGATCAGAATTAGGGTTTCTAAATGATTCATTATTACAAATGATATCGTGTACTGAAGTACATGATACCCCATGATCCCACTTACTAAGGAGTTGTTAAGTTTAACAGGATCCCTAATACGCAAATATCCGAGATTCACTTTTGCCTATTTTTAGAGATGTAATCACCCAAGGTAAAAATATTCAGGCTACTATAAATAATTCCTGAATCATTCTCAACTTTCTGGGAAATATACAGCGTTGACAGCCTGTTAGGCACTTTATCAGCTAATCAAACGCAGTTACCATCTCTGCCCACACAGGTATGATTTTATACCCTTGGGTGAAGAGCAGCAACTCGTGGTTAAGTGTCTTTGCTCAAGTGCTGAACTATGACATGGCTGGGATGTGATGACTCAGCCATCAGAAGTTGAGTCTAGTGCGCTAGACAGCTTGGCCACGACACTCCACAAAAAGGTGGTTTATTGTAGGTGCTTATTTTTCTTGGTTTTCTTAATAGGTCATGTCGAACCATAGTATTAGCCAGAGGGGTGTCTGGGTGTCTTTTAGACACTATGTTTCAATTTTGGACACCCTGTTTCATGTCATTTTTAAAAATTGTTTATACAAATCGCCCCACACAAGGCCAATGGCTACCCAAGGTGGGGCTACGAAGTCATTGAGTTGTTACAACTCCACACTGAAGAACCAGCCCCTCGCACTGAAACAAGACAAGTTAATAACCAGCCTCTTCACGGTGCGAATAGGACTGGGAGGGGTAACTAGTCCAGAACAAGGCAGTTGTTAAACTGCATCTGCCCCTATAAAGCAATTATGGTTAAGTGTCTTGCTCGAGGACACAAGTGTCACGACCGGGATTCTGCTGCTAACACCAGAACTTGAGTCCGTTAAGCTAGACCGCTCGGCCACGACACTCCACTTACATGTAACAGTATTGTAAGTGAACAATTTGGACACCCTGTTTTGAAATTTCCAGCAATTTTGGACACCCTAGTTCTAAATCCTGGCTAACCCCTTGTGTAGAATAGGTCATGTAGCTGACATTATGTGTTACAGCATACATGTACCATGTGCATATTTTAGCTTTGAAGGCACACCATCTTCATGGGATGCAGCGCAAGGCAGACTTGTATGACTCGTGGCTTGGACTTCCGACTCCAGTCACATTTTTGGTGACTTGGACTTGGACCAGAGTCATGATTGACAATGACTCAGGTTTGGACTTGACCCTTCGGATTCAGACTTGGGACTCGTACTTGTGGTTTTTTAATTTCAGTTTTATGTCTCAAGTAAATTAAAATAAGAAAAGTAAATCAAATAATGTTGATTTTGAAACTAAATGTTTGGTTTAGTAAAATATATGAGATACTAGAACAGATGTTGAGTATATTTTTACTTACATTTGAACCTTGACATTGGTATATAAAGTTTTCTTTTGAACATTTTTAAATTTTTTAAGTGACTCGGGACTCAAACTCGGACTCGACACTGGGGACTCGGACTTGGACTCAAAGTTTGAGGACTCGAATACAAGTCTGGTGCAAGGATACGTGCATTCTAACAAGTTGATAACAGTTTGACAATAAAGCCAGCAGTACTATGATATGCCTTAGTTTATATGGGATGGGGACTTTTCACACAGGGAGGGAGATAACTGTGACACGGTTTCTGGCGAGAAATCTCTATCACCCTAACCAGCCTACCTTGGGGCGGTTTGTTACACTTGCACACCTCGCAACCATTCTCCTCCTGATAGCCGTAACGACACAATTTCCTGCACTTCACTGAGTTACAGGGTTCTACAAAACAAAAATAATAGATTCACAACTAAATCACAAGGCTGTCTATTTCAAATAACAGCGTTTAACTAACAGGGTCTAATTTCATACAGCCGCTTAGCAGCCCATTTTTTGCTTACTGTACGTTTTTCATTTCATAGCGCTGCTAACCGTTAAGCAAGGCACACTAGCTTGACGGCCGTTATTGCTAGCAAATGAGTGACGCAACAATACAAATCCCTGGTGAACATGCACGCGCCACTCTGAATTTTCTTGCTAACCTGTGAAATATGCTTATGCTTAAGCAAATTTGTCTGGTATAGTTAGCACGAAAATTTGCTTAACGGTAAGCAGTGCTACGATATTGGGCAGAGGTGCCTACTGAAAGACCTTCCTAATGTAGTTTGTCTGAACCCCTGATGCCAAGATAGTGGTCAATGCACTTAGAGACCAATCCTACTATGCACATAATTAAATAGACGAAGGGTGCCAGTCTATTTGGCCTCGATACAGATATTCTGTTTTACACTGAACCAGATTTGAACCTAGGCCCCATGGAGTGCCATGGTCGAGCGGTTTAGTGCATTGGATTTGTATTCTGATGGCCGAGTCGTCAGAACGTGGGTTCGAATCCCAACCGCGACCATGGTGCTTGTGTCCTCGAGCAAGACACTTTACCATAATTGCTTCTCTCCACCCAGGGGTAAATGGGTACCTGTGAGGGCAGAGTTGGTTGTTGTGTTTGATTAGCCCTATATACGCTGTAATGGCAGCAATTGAGCTGTATACTCCCAGGAGCTGAGATGGTTTCAGGAATGATTTATGCGCCTGATGAGCAGGGGTAATAATATAATGAACCTTGAGCACCAGTTTGGTGGATACGTGCGCTATATAAGTCCACATTATTGTTATTATTATCCCTTAGTAGCTCTGAATACTTTGTCATGCACAATCTAGCATCAAGATGCCTGTTAATGAGAAATCTGTTTGAGCTGCACAGTTGTGCGGGTACTGTGACCTTGTCAAACACATCCGACTAAGTGCAGTGTAGACACATGATAGGCTTCAAGACTCAACACTCAGTGTATATATATTCAGACTAAGCGTTTTAGAACTTCAGTGCAAGATCTGCCTGATGCCTCTCTCGGGATGCTTTTTAATGTTTGGGGATGCTGGGATGGGAGGGGGGCAGGGCGATGCTGCAGGAGGAGATGCCTGGTTTCCCCCTATGGATGCCACGGTGGGGGAGGTGTTGTTGCTGTTGGCTGGTTTCAGGGTTACTGGGGTTCCCTGTTTATGCTTTTAATGACCGAGAGGGGGTGGGTTGTTGGCGTTAAGGGGGGCCCCTTTTCAGGGAGGTACTTTGATGATCAGTCGGAGGACAAATTTACAGGGGATGGATATACAGAGATACTCACCAGGAGGACCTCTGCAGCCACATGTCTCACATCCATTCTCATCTGTAGCATGGCCGTAGCGGCAGCCGGTTAGACCGCAGTTTAATGGAGGGCAGGCTGTTAAGGATTTAATGGACAATAGGAAGCAGTTTAAAGACACGTGAAATGTGAAGTTTTTAACCATTAAAACAAGCGCGACTGCTGACAAATGATTGCCAAATGGATTGTTCACATTTTGACAACAGTACATTAACACTCGACAAGGCATAGTTAAATAAAACCTACAACTTTTCAATGGCTCCCTGCTGTGCTTTGCTAAAGTTTAGGACAAAACATGAGACCAACGAAGCAACCATGCCCAGCAGTCGACCAGAATAGTCAAACCATCATCAGACCTAGACAGGGTTCGGATCAAGTTAGTCCAACTACTACAGTTAACCACAGTTGCTGTCAAATATCAATTGATAGCCAAATCATTCGGAGCAGCATTTCTGTCGCGGCCCACGATGTCATCACAAACTGACCAATGAAAAAAAAAAAAAAAAAAAAATCGTATTACCTCATGAATATGTATGAGTCCTAATCAACATACCTTCATACACTGGTGGCCACAGCCATTGGAGCAGCATTCTGCCCTGGACCACATGGGCTATCTGGTATGCACGAGTCGACGCACAGACCGTAGGACCCTTCACGGGGATTTGGACACTGGAGGTCTGAAACAAAGTTTCAAAAGTAAAGACTATTTGCGGTGACACGATGTGAACTTCTCAAATGAGTAGTAATTAGTTCTGAAAAGAACTGGAAGTTCTGGAACTCGACGTTTTCGATCAGTATGCTCTGATCGTCTTCAGGAGAAGTTTCAAAAGAAAAAACAATTTGTCTATTACAGAAGTCTATTACCTACATGAAGTGTGCCAGCCTGCTGTAACCCAGTTCACAAGCATTGCACGCTAAACGAGCTCAAACGCAATGAGCCTGGTGACGTGTGTGATTACTCCGTCTGAGAATACCATGGCATAAGCGCACGCACAACTTGCTAACTCCAAAACAATACAGGACGTGAAATAGATGGTGTCGGCGACTTAATAAATCCCCGGTGCTTGAGAGCCTCTGCAGAAACACTCAAGGAACTTGGCTTGGACCTGGCCAATCGACGGCTGTTGACAGAAGTCTCTAATTGACCTATCAAATTGTGAATGGCCATGTGCCCACCGCATGCCACAAAATATGTAATAATAATAATAATAATGTGGACTTATCCACCAAACTGGTGCTCAAGGCGCATTATATTATTACCCCTGCTCATCAGGCGCATAAATCATTCCTGAAACCATCTCAGCTCCCTGGGGAGTATACAGCTCAATTGCTGCCATTTTGGCGCATATAGGGCTAAACAAACACAACAACCAACTCTGCCCTCACAGGTACCCATTTACCCCTGGGTGGGGAGAAGCAATTACGGTGAAGTGTCTTGCTCAAGGACACAAGCACCATGGTCGCCGTTGGGATTCGAACCCACATTCTGACGACTCAGCCATCAGAACACACATCCGATGCACTAAACCGCTCGACCATGGCACTCGACCATGTACATACCAGGCTGCAATTAAGCATGCCATGCTTTCCGGGCAGGTGTCTATTTACACATGTAAATATGTAAGCATGGCTTTGATAAGTTCAAGGGACAGTATCGTCACAATCAGAGCGGACTTCAAACAGGGCATGGAATCGGTGTTCTAGTTTAAAATGAACACAGTGGCTGAAAATTACCGGCTTATTTATGCAGCAGCAACGGTAATATGACCTTATCATGCGGGGTATTGTTTTCAGTCACTGAGTTAATGTAAAACTAGCACGCTGATTCCATGCCCTGTTGATCTTGACGATACTGCCCCTTTGAATGACCCACAACATCCTATCTATTACTGAGCTCCTACACATACACTACAATATGAAGAGATTTTTTCATAATCATATTGGTAACTTGCCCGTGAACACATCATATTGATTGCAGCTTACTATCTGATTGTGTTTTCTATGTTGTGATATGCAAAATTGTTAGTTTCTAGATGAAATCAAAAACATTTTGAAAGTAGACACGTACGGTATGGCTGCTCAACTTATCAAGTATTTTCATGAACCTCTGATTAAAATTCATGGACCTTCCAGGATATTTATCCAGGATCTCATCAGGACTTACTGGGATTTCTTGAGCAAATCTTTATTTGAACTCACCTGGCTGCTTGCATTCACATATCTCACATCCTTGTTCATCAGTGGCCCAGCCATGCTGACAATGCATACGGCATACCACCGGTTCGCAACCTGAGCAAAAACAGATCAAAAACAGCATCTTTTGAGAACAGTATTCTTAAAATAATAACAATCACTGGCATTCATTAAGTGCCATTTGCCTATGCAAAGGAGCACTGTATATTATTAGCTAAGTCAGACAGGGGTAATGTAGTCAGACAGAGGTAATGTATTCAGACAGAGGTAATGTAGTCAGACAGAGGTAATGTAATCACCCCTGGCTTGGCTATACACAGTCCTGAATCCAACAAAAGCAGCCGGTGGAGTTTGATGGATTTGGCACACGTGGCTACATGCTCTATTCGCTGGGCTATACTGTGGAGTACTGAATCCAACAAAAGCAGCCGGTGGAGTTTGATGGATTTGGTACACTTGGGGTGTCGTGGCCGAGCGGTCTAGCTTACCGGATTCAAGTTCTGGTGTTAGCAACAGAATGTGGGTTCGAATCACGGCCGTGACACTTGTGTCCTTGAGCAAGACACTTAATCATAATTGCTTTTCTCCACCCAGGGGTTAAATGGGTACCTGTGAAGGCAGAGTTGGTTTGCTCTATATGCGCTAGAAATGGCAGCAATTGAGCTGTATACTCCCCAGGGAGCTGAGATGGTTTCAGGAATGATTTATGAGCCTTATGAGCAGGGATAATAATATAATGCGCCTTGAGCACCACTTAGTTGGTGGATACGTGCGCTATATAAATCCACACATTATTATTATTATTATTATTATGGCTACATGCTCTATTCGCTGGGCTATACTGTGGTGTACTGAATCCAACAAAAGCAGCTGGTGGAGTTTGATGGATTTGGTACACGGCTATATGCTCTATTCGCTGGGCTATACTGCGGAGTACTGAATCCAACAAAAGCAGCCGGTGGAGTTTGATGGATTTAGTACACATGCTACATGATCTATTCACTGGCTATACTGCGGAGTACTGAATCCAACAAATGCAGCCGGTGGAGTTTGATGGATTTGGTACACATGGCTACATGCTCTATTCGTTGGGCTATACTGCGGAGTACTGAATCCAACAAAAGCAGCCGGTGGAGTTTGATGGATTTGGTACACATGGCTATATGCTCTATTCGCTGGGCTATACTGCGGAGTACTGAATCCAACAAAAGCAGCCGGTGGAGTTTGATGGATTTGGTACACATGGCTACATATGCTCTATTCACTGGGCTATACGATATCGTCAAGGTGATAATAGAGTTTGTAAAATTGGCCTTTGAACACAAGATTTCTGTTGTGAAAGAATGTGTGCTTCACGCTTGAGTGGTCAAACAATGCGGTCACCAGCGGTTGTTTATGTCAAAATAATTCGGTACTGATAGGGTTAAAAGAGATGTGAGGTATGGAAGGGGGCTTCATTTGAACTGTTTTGTATTACACTTGAAGTGCTCCAAATTGGTTTTTCTTCCTTAGATTCATGGAGAAGGTGTACCCAGAGGCCGGAAACCAGGCCGTAAATCTATCGGAAAAGCTGGACTCTTTAGCAAATTCCTTACAGATTTGTGTTCTGCGTTCTTGTAGTGTGTCTTGCTGAAGAGCGACCAAAGCTTTGGAATAGGTTGTGTATTCACTAGACTTCTGGTAATATGTATATCATCAGCTGCAGAACAATGGGGTTAATGAGTGAGCGACAGGTAGTGAAAGGGTACAACTAGGGATATGTGAGTGGTAGTCATATGGGATAATTAGGGCTGGGTTAGGGATAAATGGGTTAGGGGTGATCCTAAATAGTAATTACCTGGAGCTGGAGCACAATCACACATGTTACAGTTATTTTCGTCTTTCAAGTAGCCATACGGACAGTAGATAAGACACATGACTGGACTACAAGCTGCAAGGAAACAGAATGAATTTTTAATCAATCTTCAAGGCCCAAGCGCGTTATTTCACTTTCTGCACAGACTTCTTAATCAAATTATCTGGACCTCTCATACTTATAGTTTGATGAAATTCTTGCGTCGGGTGATAAACAATTGATTTTAATTTTGCCCTACACCGACGTGTGTATAGCACTGTATACTCGGTGCTTTCCGGGTGTCTGTGGAAAAAACTTCACAGGCGACTCGGGCGGGATTCGAACCCACGACCTCCTGCTTACTAGTGCAGACGTCTTAACCTCTCGACCACCGAGCTTGCCCGATGTCGATTGGCCGGCTAGAATCCTATATAATCAGTGCCTGAGTGTCTGTGGAAAAAACTTCACAGGCAACTCGGGCGGGATTCGAACCCACGACCTCCTGCTTACTAGTGCAGACGTCTAAACCTTTCGACCACCGAGCTTGCCCGATGTCGATTGGCTGGCTAGAATCCTATATAATCAGTGCTTTCCGAGTGTCTGTGGAAAAAAACTCACAGGCGAGAGGTTAAGACGTCTGCACTAGTAAGCAGGAGGTCGCGGGTTCGAATCCCGACCGAGTCACCTGTGAAGTATACAGTGCTATACACACGTCGGTGTAGGGCAAAAATTAAATCAAACCTCTCATATTGTGTTAATAGCAACAATTGCTTTTAGCATAACAAAAATTTGTCTAAAACTAATTTTGGGCAGTTTCAGACACGCGAAACAACAAACCTTGGCCTTTTGAACAGTTTTTTAAATTATTAAAATGGTACAGCTTGTGTTAGACTATGCCATGTGTTAAGGATTATAGAGTCTCTGACGAAACCTCCAGGATCATTTTAAAGAATAAAGAATAAATCTGAATAAAGAAACAGACTAACCTGGCACACAAACGTGTCCACATCCATTAGAGCAGCACTTCTGGTGTTTAGGACACTCTCCATCGGTGCCGCAACTCTCTACACAAATGCCTCCCTCATCCGCAGGAACCTCTGGGCAGATGCCAAGCTTATTATCTGTCGGGTGAAGAAGACAATACAGAATATAAAAAGGACTGCTCTCTTTTGAGACGAGACTGAGAGAGGGTTGTGGGGAATTTCATGTTCCTCAAATCATTTTAGGATCTTGGCAGCATCCATGAAAATTGGTTGTGTCAAGTCTCATTCCAGAAATGAGAAGGGGTTTATGTGGGTGTTGGGTTGTTCATAGAGTACGGGAGGAATGAGAAGGGGTTTACGTGGGTGTTGGGTTGTTCATAGAGTATGGGAGGAATGAGAAGGGGGTTTATATGGGTGTTGGGTTGTTCATAGAGTACGGGAGGAATGAGAAGGGGTTTACGTGGGTGTTGGGTTGTTCATAGAGTACGGGAGGAATACTGGGTAATACATCAGTGGCGCACCCAAGGGGGGGGGGGGCTTGGGTGGCTCGAGCCCCCCCCAAGGGCCCGCTGATGTTTTATTATTTTTTTAAAGAAGGAGCCAGGAAAGAGAGCAAAATCTGAGCCCAAGTCTTGTCTACAGAGGAGTTCGGCAAGGAGTATAGGGCAGTGGTACAAGGGATGGGGACTCAGGAGACTCAAGCTCCCCTCCAAAAGTTTTCCATTTATTCCACTCACTATTATATTTTACGGCGTTGCGTATGCATGTGCATGTAAGCTTGAAGGGCCACCAGTATATATAACAAGCATTTTTACACATTCTCCCCCCCCCCCTGCCATGGTGCACCCTGATCAGGGAGCAGCTTTACTTAATTTTATTTTCATTTTCTGTTGTCCGTTTCTCTTGTTGAGGTCGTTGACTGTCGTTGAGGTTACTCGTAAAATTTAAACACGCCCGCATTATAATCAACTCCTTTCCAGTTTGTACACAATGGCCCAGGATTGGGTTTTAATTTACAAAGATTATGTGACACTCTTTTAGCAAACACCGATTGGATAATATTGGGATTTGGTGTTGCCGCCAAATTCGTGTTTGAATTTTTTTTAGCTCCGCCCGGAATGATCACAAACTTTACGTCCACGCAATGAAAGTATTTAACTATAGAAATCTTGCAGACGAAACAAGCTCAAGTTCTTTACATCAAGAGGAGGAAATTATATGGAAGGTAATACCCTACGAGTCCGAATCATGCCATAATGTCTTCTTTTTATGACTAGAAACCACCAGGAAACATTTAACATGTGCCGTAGGTTCACTGACGAGCACGACTAGGGACATGGCTGCAGCCGCGCCAGCGGTTATGGTTTGGGTCAGCCATGTCTCTCCCCATTATTGGATTTCAAATAAAAATATTTTGAGCCCCCCCCCCAATCAAATCCTGGGTGCGCCACTGTAATACATGACGGAAGTCAAGTGAAAACTAAGAAGATCGTTCCAAGGAATCCCAAATGGCATCTTAAACAATGCTGTACATTCGGTTTAACCATTCGGGGGAGGGGGGGGGGGGTGCAAGCACTGGTAACCTCTCCCTTCTAGTCTTATAATTCTTAAATTTAATTGCAGGAATTTTAACCCTAACCCCTGAGGTATTCTGGCTAGGAACCTTCCTGAATCCTCCAAAATCCATCAGTGCACTTTTGGAAACATGCCCTTATCTTCAAAATGCACCATGCATTTTCGTTGATTTTTCATATTCAGCACTTATGGCCTGTACTTCTTGCGAGGTAGTAATTTGTCCCCATTTGAAGAGGTGAAAGTACCAGTTTCCAACAGTGCTGATTTTTTCCCCAAAAAAGTGCCCCTTGGAGGATTTGAGGTGGTTAGTGTTTATCCTTGTGAACTAGGTTGCTACTCATTAGTGTTCATGCGTTTTGCACGTACGTACGACTGCCATTAAGGTCTTGGCCAATGAAAAGCTCTGCTTTGCTGACTCCGCCCCAAGCTCCAACCCCCTCCGACCGTCGATGTCTATAGAATTTCACAATGAGTCCGGTAGCCGATTGTTCAATTTCATTTCACTCGTGGATTTGCAACAATGGAGATTAACAACACACTGCCTAAGTACTTCAATGGTTGTCTGACCTGACACTAAGAACTATTATGTATCAGTGACGGATCCGAGGGGCGTTTTTGAAACAGTTCCCATAAGGTACAAATCTTGTGGTTTCCGTCCCTTCCAAGCCTCCCACATTACTAAGAACCATGAAAGATAAGATAAAATGTACATCTTGGCACTTACAATTTAAACATTTTGTTAATAACATTCATGCATACCCGTACAGAAGGGGGTAGAAAAGTTTGAAATATAGCCTATATTGAAACTGGTGGGATTTTAAGTGGCAGGCTTTTTCAATATTTCTTTTTCGATTTTCGTGTTGAAAAATGAATCTGAACTTCGACTATTGTGGGAATTTGGGGTGCGTACGCATGCCCGGTACCCTGCGGGTAGGCCTAAGTTTATTTAAATATATAATAGCACGATTACTTGTTGTCTATTCCGTAGGCCTACGTCTTATTCTTATTCTATTCTCTCTTCCAGTCGGCCAGTCCTCATAGTCATAATGAATTTGGTATGATGTATATTTTTATCTGCTATTATTAGACGCAGTTTTGTCTAATTGCTATCAGTGTAATTATTATTACGATGCCATCCCAGAAAGGATCAATTATTTTGTTTGTAATTATTTGTAAATTCCCGTTTACGTGTATCTATGTATGTGGAACCTTGAATTTTTTTCTGAAAATAAAAATAAATTATATTTAAACAGCCTGTAATAAAAAAGTCAGATAACAATCAAAAGCATTTTCGTGGTAGCCTATACCTGCCAATATCCCGATTAATTATTTCTCGTACTCTTCTCCTTAACTTGATCGCGTTTCTTCTGAGATAATGCTGAACGATGTCTTCTTCTGAGTTGGAGTTTTGAATAAAGTAATCCACGGCCAGACCCCATTGGTTTCCATGGGCTCTGTATCCCTGACGTCGCTCTGATCATTATTCACAGGTAATCGGACTTGTTTGTGGGCCATGATGAAATGTGTTGGTCTCACAGACGTAGACGTAGACAGGTGTGACACTTCCGCTAATCTAGGACGGGAGTATTTTCAAATGATACGTCGTCTATACAAATGTAATATAAAAGACGTACCTAAAGGATCGGGAGTCTTTTCAAATGGTACGTCGTCTATACAAATGTAAAGTAAAGGACTCACAACCTTTAGGTACGTCTTTCAGTTTACATAATCATTATGTAGATGAGTCAATGCAAATTGCTCTCATCTAGGTTAGTGGACGGTGTCACACCTGTCTACGTCTACGTCTGTGAGACCAACACATTTCGCCATGGCCCACAGACATGTCCGATTACCTGTAAATAATGAAGAGCGACGTCTGATATTAGAGGGACACAGAGCCCATGGAAACCAATGGGGCCTGGTTGTGAATTACGTTATCCAAAACTCCAACCCAGAAGAAGACATTGTGCAGCATTACCTTAGAAGAAACGAGGTCCAGTTAAGGAGAAGAGTACGGAAATGATTAATCGGATATTGGCAGGTATAGGCTACCACGCAAATGTTTGTGATTTCTATCTGACTTTTTATTACAGCTGTTTAATTATAATTCATTTTTATTTTCAGGAAAAAAATCAAGGTTCCACACAGATAGATACATAAACAGGAATATACCAATAATTACAAACAAAATTGTTGATCCTTTCTGGGATGGCACAGTAATAATAATTATAGGTAATAATAATAAGGGAATAACATTGTGAGGACCCGGTCTTCACTGCCTGAGTGATAATGACCGGCTTGGGGGCTGGCCGCTGTCAACGGACCGAGCCCGCAGCCCCCAAGCCGGTCATTCCACCACCCCACCACCCCACCACCCCACCACCCCCTGCCCGAGAAAGAATCAATTCAATTAATCCAATCCGATCCAACTCTCCCAAGAAAAAGAAAAAACAACAACAAGACAGGAAAACGTGTGTGGCAAGCCAAAAAAATATGACGCCACCATCACCAGAAAGAGTCCTAACCTCTGAGCCGCAGACAACTCAATGAAGTTGGCATTGTCTTCTTGACGACCTTCGTTGCAAATGAACGGAGTGAAAGAAATCGAACAATGGCAGACGGGACTCTTTGTGAAATTCTATAGACGTCGACGGTCGGAGCTTGGGGCGGAGTCAGCAAAGCAGAGCTTTTCATTGGCCAAGACCTTAATGGGGTGTCGTGGCCGAGCGGTCTAGCGCACCGAACTCAAGTTCTGGTGTTGCCAGCAGCAGGGTGTGGGTTCGAGGCCCGGTCGTGACACTTGTGTCCTTGAGCAAGGTACTTAACCATAATTGCTTCGTCCTTCAGATGGGACGTAAAGCCGTAGGTCCCGTGTGTTGTGTAATGCACGTAAAAAAGAATGCGCCTTGAGCACCACTTAGTTGGTGGATACGTGCGCTATATAAGTCCACACATTATTATTATTATTATTATTAATGACAGTCGTACGTACGTGCAAAACGCATGAACACTAGTAAAACTTGAGGTAATTGCCGATTATCTTTTGGTTTAAGGCATTGACTTGAGTGTCCGTTAATTGTGTTGTATTTGTCTACCAACGAGTCGGATTTTCCCGTGGGCGATTTTGGAATGTGATGAGATTATGTTGTGTTTTACACCATGTATTCGTTGCATGTATCAGCCAGCGCTGGCTAAATTTAGTGTCATATTATCAGGGTGATGGGTACAAGTTGGTTGGGTCGGGTAACCGGAAACACAACTATTTTTTTGTTCGGCCTAATAGAGATCACTGCACGCATAGACTGATTTCCTTTTCATGCTAGAAATACAAACAATCTTGAATGACGTGACATGTCAATGATAAAAGATCCGCTACATCCTTATTGCTATCGGTAGGTACAGTGCTATAGGTATTACGCAATCAAAATTCAATTTTCGTCATCGACTGTCATAATATAGGGCTGATGACATTGTTGCTTCGTCCCGGGGCCGTGGACCCTGTACTCGATGGTTCAGCCTGCATGATGCGAACACGTGCAGTGTGAGCACGCCCAATGTGGGGTCCACTGGCCATTGCACATGTTGTGTGGAATGGTCCTTGCTCTATGGTCAAACCATGGTCAAACCATGGTCAAACATTCATCGCCTTGATTTGCATTCTCCCCCTAGGAAAAAATCCGTCTTTGGAATGCAAATTCCAAAGTTTCACACAAGATTCACCTCTCTTAGGCCAAAAAAAGAAAGAAAAAAAAGAAAAAAAAGTCTCCGGTTTCTGGTCATCGGTCGGCTTCAAAATCGGCGCGGTGACGCGCTTTTTTCGGCCATTTTTTCTTTTTTGGCAACAGGGAAATACGTGATACATTGTATACGCGGGGACCATATTTCCCATATACAAAGTATGGTGGCCAAGAGAGGCCTCACAAATCGGGAAAACGTTCATACCACTATGTGAAAAAGTCGTTTAATTAAAGCACAGCAGAATTCCAATCAATCCAGCAATTTGGGCTGCAATTGGACATTGTTTCATAGCAAAAAAACAAAAAATGAAAATGCCGACGAACGGGTCTGAGGCGACGCGCGCGGAGACCACAAACCGGATTTTGTTTGTTGGGGTGTTTTTTTTTTATTTATTTTTTTTTGCGGGGGGGGGGGTTTGGCTTTAGAGAAACAAAATTTATGTTGGGTTTGTGTTTTGGAACAAACCTACAAATTAAGGGATAATTTTCTTTGTGTTTATGGCATTACATTAACATCGAAACCATGTTTTGTTGTGCAATCTGGAAGGATCCAATTTTTTTCAATACACTTGTTGGTACATGGAGGAAGGAATTCTTCCTCCATGGTTGGTATATGTCCATCTTTACCAGAAAAAATATGACAGACTTGTGTAAATTTAGATTTTTTTGGGGGGGGGGTTTAACAGATTTTGTTTGGATGAGACAAATTAGGATTAAGCAAAGTGACATTAAAGTATACAATCTAAACTGATTTCACATAAGCGACGGACTGAATGGTTTATTTTCTTTAACTACCACTATGTTTAAACAATTATCTGATTGTAAATAAAAACATTTTTCATATGGAACTAAAATTTACTAATAGCGGGAATGATATTATTGATCCTAATGTACTAAGTAACAGCTTTCTGTGTTTATCACATTCATCACGACTGTAAACTTATCTAGAATATTTCAATTTTCCAGCTTTAAAAAACAAGGAAATGTTTTCCTTTAGAAGGGAAAATCTAGAATATTTCCTTTTTCCAGCTTGAAAAAAAAAAAACAAGGACAATTTTCCCTTAGCAGGGCGAAATAACTTATAGACTGAAATTTTGCAATTGAATTTAAAAACAAATAAAAATTCATTTGAGTCAATATAGTTCCTCAAATATTTCCTGTTTTGAATTTCACTTGTAAGTTTCAGTATAACACTAGTTAATTCAGAGAAATATTTCTTTTGCTTTGTCCTTTTCAATGCGGCGTGTACACTCTAGTTAATTGTCCCACATAACATTATTCCTTTAAATAGTTGAGTGTAATTACTTCCTAGTGACATCCCCAGTATAATGTATGCCTCAGAATTAGAAAGATATACCTCTTTCATACAAATCTGAAATGAGAGCCCTTGTATCCCTTTCCTCTGTTATATAAAATATTTATTATCAGAAAATTTGCATCTTAACTATAGCATTTGGACAGGCAGGGATAAATATATACTACTCAAAACAATTCAGGGAACACCGGAATAATCTCAGTTAAAGCAAGATCATTTATTTCAAATAAACCCAATGTTTCACAGAATTGATGAGAAACAACTGCACAATGAAACAGATGATAAAGGATGCATGTAGTGATTACACATTTCATGACATGACTACTGAAAGAGAGAGGGGGTTGCAAATGAAAATCCCGGTTCATAGATCATTTCAAACCTATTTGATGTTAAAAATCCGGTGTTCCCTAAATTGTTTTGAGAAGTATATTCTAAACAATACCTCAAACTGGAAAGCAGTGTACCAGTTTCAACACAGCAAATCAAGTCTTTTGCTAATCTCACTGCAAATCTATGTTTTGTTATACTTCTACAGAACATGGTATTATTTTTGTTGTATATATCTGGCTAGTTGAGTGGTCTATTTCATTTTCTTCTCGCAGTCAGATTTCATTTATTCACGGCTTGCGGTGACCCCCTTTCTACGTGTGCACATTACTGCTCCATCACGACGACACTGACACTGCTCTTGGTGTCGGATACCGATCTCAAAGGAGTCACCAAGCTGTCGACAAACAAAGTGATGGATCATGTTATTTTGGAAATCACAATCGGCATTCACAAATCTATTTATATTTATGCAAACACAGGAGAACGTAATCAAAAATCATCCAACCCAACTCAACCCAACCCAGCCCAACTAAATCTATCTCAACCTGACCCATACCAACCCAACAAAACTTATCACAATCCATCCCAACCTCTTATAATCCAGCCTGACCTAACCCAATGTGACCCAAACCAATGCCCCTCAACCCAACCTAATCCAACCCCAATCTAAATCCAACCTCCCCCATCATAACCCAACCCCAACCAATTCAATTAAACCCAATCCAAACCAACTCAACCCAACTCAACCCAACTGCACCCAATCCCATCCGATCCGATCCAACCCAACCCATCTTGCAGCAACCCAACCCTACCCAGCATAACCCAACCCCAACCAATCCACCTGAACCCAATCCACCCCAAACCAACCCAAATCCAACCCAACTCCACCCAATGCGACCCAACTCCACCCAATGCGACTCAACTCCACCAAATGCGACCCAACCCAACCCATATTGCAGCAACGCAACCCAACCCAACCCAACCCAACCCAACCCAACCCAACCCAACCCAACCCAACCCAACCCAACCCAACCCAACCCTAATATAAACCCAACCTCCCCATCATAACCCAAAGCCAACCAATCCAACTGAACCCAAATCAACCCAACTCCACTCAATGTGACCCAACCCGACCAGACCCAACCCAACCCCAACATAAACCCAACCTCACCCATCATAAACCAACCCCAACCAATCCACCTGAACCCAATCCAACCCAAGTCAACCAAACCCAACCCAAGTCAACCAAACCCAACCCTAGTCAACCAAACCCAACCCAACCCAACCCAACCCAACCCAACCCATCTTGCAGCAACTCAACCCAGCCCCAATCTGAATCCAACCTCACCCGTCATACCCCCCCCCCCCAACCAATCCAACAGAACCCAATCCAACCCAATCCGAACCCAACCCAATCCATGTTACAGCAGTTTCACTTTAATTACCTGGTAGTACTCTTTCTGTCCGTTGCCATCAGCATCAAACAGACATCCACACTGTTGCTGCTTAACACACATCCCATCGGAGTCCAGCACGGTGCCCGGGCGGCAGAAGCAACCCTGAACACACATGGCTGGACAAGCAATAGGCTCATCACTGCGTACATTCTCACAGGTCATTGGGCAAGCAGTACCACAATCTTGGTAAATCTTGCCATCTCTACACTCAACATCTGAGAATCAAAAATAGGAAATAATAACATCTGTCCATTCACAGTAGTAAAAATGGTTGTGTCAGCAAAAAAAAAAAAAAAAAAAAAAGATTTTTTTTTTTTTTTTTTAAAGGGAGAGTATTGTCATGATCACAGCAGACTTTCAACATGGCATGGAATTGGTGTCCTAGTTTACGATGAACACAGTGACTGAAAATTACTGGCTCATTTATGCAGCAGCAACGGTAATACGGCCTTATCATGTGAGGTATTGTTAGTCAATGAGTTAATCTAAAACTAGCGCTCCGATTCCATGCCCTGTTGATTGTGACGATATTTTCCGTTTAACACATCAAAAAATAACAACAAACAAACAATACAAAACAAATGTGATTGACTTCACTGTAAAATAAATTAAATTAACCCTCCTACTACTACAAGGGTCAAAATCAGTCAAAATGTTGATATACTTGCCAAGGTATATCTAGTGCACTTAAAAGTCAAACACTGTCAAACTTTACGTGTAGTAAGTACATTTACAGGTCAAAATGAGTCGACCGTTTTTGACTGGTAAAAAGCATCGTCTGGTATTGTTCAGGGTGGTCAAAACATGACAGTAAAAACCAGTCCAAAATGCCCCTGTGTGCACATTTGGGTCATCGGTCAAAACAGGCAGTTGACTGATTTTGACCTCTACAGCAACTTTCCGCTGAAGTGCAGCTACAGGCATGAGAATGGAGTTTTGCAAAAAAGAAGGAAAAAATAATCCAGGCTTAGATTAGATTTTGGTATATGAAAACCTTATAGGATGGCTATTTTGGATATTTTTATCATTGAAATCTCTTGTAATTTGGATTAAAAAAAAAAAATAAAAAAAAAAAATAATAATAATAATCCCGGGAAATTTTTGGATTTTGGTAAATGAAATCCTTAAAGGATAGCTATTTTGGGTATTAACTTCATTAACATCTCCTGTAATTTTGGCAAGATTTTGTGTACATTATGACCTGTCCAATATAATAAAATATAATTTTCAATCCAGCCGGAGCTTCCATATCTGATGGTGACACGACAACATTCACAAAATGTATCGCCAGCTTCGTGAAGTTTACGAAAACAATCGCCGATTAGATGCTGGTCTGGAGAACCAGCAAACAGAACTTTATCGCACCAATTCCATTTCCATTTATTTTTGATAGTTTTGTCGATTTCATTAACATCCACGGCGGAACCACGCTTGACGTAAGTAAGTTTGAGCACCATTTCTATCGTCTGCAAACTCGATCACATAGAAAGTTCCTGCTCTCGCGCGCGAAGACTGTGTGCAGATAGATTTGACAGTAAGTCGGTTCTACGTCCAGCGCTAGCACTATGATGCATACATCACGCACACCACACAAAAAAATACATGTAGGACTGTTAATCACAGTCTACGGAACGTAGAGACAATTTGGTTGTGATCAATACTCTTTTGCACAGTGCCCCGCGTTGTGTGTAAAGCGAATCGTTGTATAATGTACTTCTTTGTTAAAACAAATTCTCCGTACATGCGTATTCCGGTGACGTCAACATTCAGCGAGGGGAAAAACACGGACACATACGTACACATAATACAGTGAGTAGTCAGACACTCTTCCTTTTTTTATACGGCTGCGGCATCAATCAAATACTACTAGGTCGCTACATTAAACAACACTTTTCCTGGATACAATTTTCTGCTGTAAACACTAAGTTTATCGGGTGACAAAGTTAAATTTTCACTTACTTTTTTCACATGTTTTCTGAGCTTACCCCTATACAACCTACCCCCCAAATTTTATATCAAATTCACACTGAACTCGGAGACCACATATTTTGAGGTGAAAAATCCGGAAGATTCTCATGCCTGCAGCTAGAGTAGGAGGGTTTTAAGAATGTGCTCTTTCTGATAAGCACCGGTTCTTTTAAGAGCCAACACATTTTCACAATTCAAAAGAGAATTTCTCATATTGGGCTCCATGATAATAGCAATGGTTGTCAATGATCCTCGTACAAACTTTCTATAAGTGTAAATAGAAACCTCACAGATGGCAAAATATTTACAAGATAACACCATTTGGCATTATTACATTGGTGCGTTGATGCAACAGACAGCAAGACACATTCTCTGGAATCTAACCAGCGAAGAGTCCTCAACCAACGGATATGTATGATTTGGGCGGTCATTTTCATGCTCTTGACTTACCAGGGTGAGGATTGCACTGACAGATCTCACAGCCGTTTTCGTTTTCAGCGAATCCATAAGTGCAATACATTAGGCACTTCACTGGCTCACAGAGATCTGTGTCAGGACAAGATCAGAATTAGGGTTTCTAAATGATTCATTATTACAAATGATATCGTGTACTGAAGTACATGATACCCCATGATCCCACTTACTAAGGAGTTGTTAAGTTTAACATGATCCCTAATACGCAAATATCCGAGATTCACTTTTGCCTATTTTTAGAGAGGTAATCACCCAAGGTAAAAATATTCAGGCTACTATAAATAATTCCTGAATCATTCTCAACTTTCTGGGAAATATACAGCGTTGACAGCCTGTTAGGCACTTTATCAGCTAATCAAACGCAGTTACCATCTCTGCCCACACAGGTATGATTTTATACCCTTGGGTGAAGAGCAGCAACTCGTGGTTAAGTGTCTTTGCTCAAGTGCTGAACTATGACATGGCTGGGATGTGATGACTCAGCCATCAGAAGTTGAGTCTAGTGCGCTAGACAGCTTGGCCACGACACTCCACAAAAAGGTGGTTTATTGTAGGTGCTTATTTTTCTTGGTTTTCTTAATAGGTCATGTCGAACCATAGTATTAGCCAGAGGGGTGTCTGGGTGTCTTTTAGACACTATGTTTCAATTTTGGACACCCTGTTTCATGTCATTTTTAAAAATTGTTTATACAAATCGCCCCACACAAGGCCAATGGCCACTCCAAGGTGGGGGCTACGAAGTCATTGAGTTGTTACAACTCCACACTGAAGAACCAGCCCCTCGCACTGAAACAAGACAAGTTAATAACCAGCCTCTTCACGGTGCGAATAGGACTGGGAGGGGTAACTAGTCCAGAACAAGGCAGTTGTTAAACTGCCTCTGCCCCTATAAAGCAATTATGGTTAAGTGTCTTGCTCGAGGACACAAGTGTCACGACCGGGATTCTGCTGCTAACACCAGAACTTGAGTCCGTTAAGCTAGACCGCTCGGCCACGACACTCCACTTACATGTAACAGTATTGTAAGTGAACAATTTGGACACCCTGTTTTGAAATTTCCAGCAATTTTGGACACCCTAGTTCTAAATCCTGGCTAACCCCTTGTGTAGAACAGGTCATGTAGCTGACATTATGTGTTACAGCATACATGTACCATGTGCATATTTTAGCTTTGAAGGCACACCATCTTCATGGGATGCAGCGCAAGGCAGACTTGTATGACTCGTGGCTTGGACTTCCGACTCCAGTCACATTTTTGGTGACTTGGACTTGGACCAGAGTCATGATTGACAATGACTCAGGTTTAGACTTGACCCTTCGGATTCAGACTTGACCCTTCGGATTCAGACTTGGGACTCGTACTTGTGGTTTTTTAATTTCAGTTTTATGTCTCAAGTAAATTAAAATAAGAAAAGTAAATCAAATAATGTTGATTTTGAAACTAAATGTTTGGTTTAGTAAAATATATGAGATACTAGAACAGATGTTGAGTATATTTTCACTTACATTTGAACCTTGACATTGGTATATAAAGTTTTCTTTTTAAATTTTTAATTTTTTTTAAGTGACTTGGGACTCAAACTCGGACTCGACACTGGGGACTCGGACTTGGACTCAAAGTTTGAGGACTCGAATACAAGTCTGGTGCAAGGATACGTGCATTCTAACAACTTGATAACAGTTTGACAATAAAGCCAGCAGTACTATGATATGCCTTAGTTTACATGGGATGGGGACTTTTCACACAGGGAGGGAGATAACTGTGACACGGTTTCTGGCGAGAAATCTCTATCACCCTAACCAGCCCACCTTGGGGCGGTTTGTTACACTTGCACACCTCGCAACCATTCTCCTCCTGATAGCCGTAACGACACAATTTCCTGCACTTCACTGAGTTACAGGGTTCTACAAAACAAAAATAATAGATTCACAACTAAATCACAAGGCTGTCTATTTCAAATAACAGCGTTTAGCTAACAGGGCCTAATTTCATACAGCCGCTTAGCAGCCCATTTTTTGCTTACTGTACGTTTTTCATTTCATAGCGCTGCTAACCGTTAAGCAAGGCACACTAGCTTGACGGCCGTTATTGCTAGCAAATGAGTGACGCAACAATACAAATCCCTGGTGAACATGCACGCGCCACTCTGAATTTTCTTGCTAACCTGTGAAATATGCTTATGCTTAAGCAAATTTGTCTGGTATAGTTAGCACGAAAATTTGCTTAACGGTAAGCAGTGCTATGAAATTGGGCAGAGGTGCCTACTGAAAGACCTTCCTAATGTAGTTTGTCTGAACCCCTGATGCCAAGATAGTGGTCAATGCACTTAGAGACCAATCCTACTATGCACATAATTAAATAGACGAAGGGTGCCAGTCTATTTGGCCTCGATACAGATATTCTGTTTTACACTGAACCAGATTTGAACCTAGGCCCCATGGAGTGCCATGGTCGAGCGGTTTAGTGCATTGGATTTGTATTCTGATGGCCGAGTCGTCAGAACGTGGGTTCGAATCCCAACCGCGACCATGGTGCTTGTGTCCTCGAGCAAGACACTTTACCATAATTGCTTCTCTCCACCCAGGGGTAAATGGGTACCTGTGAGGGCAGAGTTGGTTGTTGTGTTTGATTAGCCCTATATGCGCTGTAATGGCAGCAATTGAGCTGTATACTCCCCAGGGAGCTGAGATGGTTTCAGGAATGATTTATGCGCCTGATGAGCAGGGGTAATAATATAATGAACCTTGAGCACCAGTTTGGTGGATACGTGCGCTATATAAGTCCACATTATTGTTATTATTATCCCTTAGTAGCTCTGAATACTTTGTCATGCACAATCTAGCATCAAGATGCCTGTTAATGAGAAATCTGTTTGAGCTGCACAGTTGTGCGGGTACTGTGACCTTGTCAAACACATCCGACTAAGTGCAGTGTAGACACATGATAGGCTTCAAGACTCAACACTCAGTGTATATATATTCAGACTAAGCGTTTTAGAACTTCAGTGCAAGATCTGCCCGATGCCTCTCTCGGGATGCTTTTAATGTTTGGGGATGCTGGGATGGGAGGGGGGGGGGGCAGGGCGATGCTGCAGGAGGAGATGCCTGGTTTCCCCCTATGGATGCCACGGGTGGGGGGGGGGAGGTGTTGTTGCTGTTGGCTGGGTTTCAGGGTTACTGGGGTTCCCCTGTTTATGCTTTTAATGACCGAGAGGGGGTGGGTTGTTGGCGTTAAGGGGGGCCCCTTTTCAGGGAGGTACTTTGATGATCAGTCGGAGGACAAATTTACAGGGGATGGATATACAGAGATACTCACCAGGAGGACCTCTGCAGCCACATGTCTCACATCCATTCTCATCTGCAGCATGGCCGTAGCGGCAGCCGGTTGGACCGCAGTTTAATGGAGGGCAGGCTGTTAAGGATTTAATGGACAATAGGAAGCAGTTTAAAGACACGTGAAAGGTGAAGTTTTTAACCATTAAAACAAGCGCGACTGCTGACAAATGATTGCCAAATGGATTGTTCACATTTTGACAACAGTACATTAACACTCGACAAGGCATAGTTAAATAAAACCTACATCTTTTCAATGGCTCCCTGCTGTGCTTTGCTAAAATTTAGGACAAAACATGAGACCAACGAAGCAACCATGCCCAGCAGTCGACCAGAATAGTCAAACCATCATCAGACCTAGACAGGGTTCGGATCAAGTTAGTCCAACTACTACAGTTAACCACAGTTGCTGTCAAATATCAATTGATAGCCAAATCATTCGGAGCAGCATTTCTGTCGCGGCCCACGATGTCATCACAAACTGACCAATGAAATTTTTTTTTTTTTTAAATCGTATTACCTCATGAATATGTATGAGTCCTAATCAACATACCTGTCATACACTGGTGGCCACAGCCATTGGAGCAGCATTTCTGCCCTGGACCACATGGGCTATCTGGTATGCATGAGTCGACGCACAGACCGTAGGACCCTTCACGGGGATTTGGACACTGGAGGTCTGAAACAAAGTTTCAAAAGTAAAGACTATTTGCGGTGAGACGATGTGAACTTCTCAAATGAGTAGTAATTAGTTCTGAAAAGAACTGGAAGTTCTGGAACTCGACGTTTTCGATCAGTATGCTCTGATCGTCTTCAGGAGAAGTTTCAAAAGAAAAAACAATTTGTCTATTACAGAAGTCTATTACCTACATGAAGTGTGCCAGCCTGCTGTAACCCAGTTCACAAGCATTGCACGCTAAACGCGCTCAAACGCAATGAGCCTGGTGACGTGTGTGATTACTCCGTCTGAGAATACCATGGCATAAGCGCACGCACAACTTGCTAACTCCAAAACAATACAGGACGTGAAATAGATGGTGTCGGCGACTTAATAAATCCCCGGTGCTTGAGAGCCTCTGCAGAAACACTCAAGGAACTTGGCTTGGACCTGGCCAATCGACGGCTGTTGACAGAAGTCTCTAATTGACCTATCAAATTCTGTGAATGGCCATGTGCCCACCGCATGCCACAAAATATGTAATAATAATAATAATAATAATGTGGACTTATCCACCAAACTGGTGCTCAAGGCGCATTATATTATTACCCCTGCTCATCAGGCGCATAAATCATTCCTGAAACCATCTCAGCTCCCTGGGGAGTATACAGCTCAATTGCTGCCATTTTGGCGCATATAGGGCTAAACAAACACAACAACCAACTCTGCCCTCACAGGTACCCATTTACCCCTGGGTGGGGAGAAGCAATTACGGTGAAGTGTCTTGCTCAAGGACACAAGCACCATGGTCGCCGTTGGGATTCGAACCCACATTCTGACGACTCAGCCATCAGAACACACATCCGATGCACTAAACCGCTCGACCATGGCACTCGACCATGTACATACCAGGCTGCAATTAAGCATGCCATGCTTTCCGGGCAGGTGTCTATTTACACATGTAAATATGTAAGCATGGCTTTGATAAGTTCAAGGGACAGTATCGTCACAATCAGAGCGGACTTCAAACAGGGCATGGAATCGGTGTCTTAGTTTAAAATGAACACAGTGGCTGAAAATTACCGGCTTATTTATGCAGCAGCAACGGTAATATGACCTTATCATGCGGGGTATTATTTTCAGTCACTGAGTTAATGTAAAACTAGCACGCTGATTCCATGCCCTGTTGATCTTGACGATACTGCCCCTTTGAATGACCCACAACATCCTATCTATTACTGAGCTCCTACTACACATACACTACAATATGAAGAGATTTTTTCATAATCATATTGGTAACTTGCCCGTGAATACATCATATTGATTGCAGCTTACTATCTGATTGTGTTTTCTATGTTGTGATATGCAAAATTGTTAGTTTCTAGAACAAATCAAAAACATTTTGAAAGTAGACACGTACGGTATGGCTGCTCAACTTATCAAGTATTTTCATGAATCTCTGATTAAAATTCATGGACCTTCCAGGATATTTATCCAGGATCTCATCAGGACTTACTGGGATTTCTTGAGCAAATCTTTATTTGAACTCACCTGGCTGCTTGCATTCACATATCTCACATCCTTGTTCATCAGTGGCCCAGCCATGCTGACAATGCATACGGCATACCACCGGTTCGCAACCTGAGCAAAAACAGATCAAAAACAGCATCTTTTGAGAACAGTATTCTTGACAGGGTTTATTCAAGATTTTACACAGCCTAATTAAAGATGGAAATGCAACTATGGCTCACGTCCTACCTTCCCTGCAGGCATGGCCGCATCCGTTAGAGCAGCACAGCTGACTGCCACCACACTGGTAATTTGAATCACATTCTTCCACACAGATACCACCAACGTCTTCACTGACAGGTGGACAAACTGGTGCTAAGATTAAAAAAAAAAAGGAAAAGGAGAAACAATTATTATATTTGGTGGCCCCTAATAATAGAAACTGTATATCAAATAATACTGCTTGTTCTCAGATCAAACATTTCTTTGAAGTTATTGTAATGTTGCAACTCTGCCCTCACAGGTACCCATTTTACTCCTGGGTGGAGAGAAGCAATTATGTTAAAGTGTCTTGCTCAAGGACACAAGCACCACGGACGCGGTCGGGATTCGAACCCACATTCTGACGAGTTTGATGGATTTGGTACACATGGCTATATGCTCTATTCGCTGGGCTATACTGTGGAGTACTGAATCCAACAAAAGCAGCCGGTGGAGTTTGATGGATTTGGTACACATGGCTACATGCTCTATTCGCTGGGCTATACTGTGGAGTACTGAATCCAACAAAAGCAGCCGGTGGAGTTTGATGGATTTGGTACACATGGCTACATGCTCTATTCACTGGGCTATACTGTGGTGTACTGAATCCAACAAAAGCAGCCGGTGGAGTTTGATGGATTTGGTACACATGGCTACATGCTCTATTCACTGGGCTATACTGTGGTGTACTGAATCCAACAAAAGCAGCCGGTGGAGTTTGATGGATTTGGTACACATGGCTACATGCTCTATTCACTGGGCTATACGATATCGTCAAGGTGATAATTGAGTTTGTAAAATTGGCCTTTGAACACAAGATTTCTGTTGTGAAAGAATGTGTGCTTCACGCTTGAGTGGTCAAACAATGCGGTCACCAGCGGTTGTTTATGTCAAAATAATTCGGTACTGATAGGGTTAAAAGAGATGTGAGGTATGGAAGGGGGCTTTATTTGAACTGTTTTGTATTACACTTGAAGTGCTCCAAATTGGTTTTTCTTCCTTAGATTCACGGAGAAGGTGTACCCAGAGGCCGGAAACCAGGCCGTAAATCTATCGGAAAAGCTGGACTCTTTAGCAAATTCCTTACAGATTTGTGTTCTGCGTTCTTGTAGTGTGTCTTGCTGAAGAGCGACCAAAGCTTTGGAATAGGTTGTGTATTCACTAGACTTCTGGTAATATGTATATCATCAGCTGCAGAACAATGGGGTTAATGAGTGAGCGACAGGTAGTGAAAGGGTACAACTAGGGATATGTGAGTGGTAGTCATGGGATAATTAGGGCTGGGTTAGGGATAAATGGGTTAGGGGTGATCCTAAATAGTAATTACCTAGAGCTGGAGCACAATCACACATGTTACAGTTATTTTCGTCTTTCAAGTAGCCATACGGACAGTAGATAAGACACATGACTGGACTACAAGCTGCAAGGAAACAGAATGAATTTTTAATCAATCTTCAAGGCCCAAGCGCGTTATTTCACTTTCTGCACAGACTTCTTAATCAAATTATCTGGACCTCTCATACTTATAGTTTGATGAAATTCTTGGGTCGGGTGATAAACAATTGATTTTAATTTTGCCCTACACCGACGTGTGTATAGCACTGTATACTCGGTGCTCTCCGAGTGTCTGTGGAAAAAACCTTCACAGGCGACTCGGGCGGGATTCGAACCCACGACCTCCTGCTTACTAGTGCAGACGTCTTAACCTCTCGACCACCGAGCTTGCCCGATGTCGATTGGCCGGCTAGAATCCTATATAATCAGTGCTTTCCGAGTGTCTGTGGAAAAAAACTTCACAGGCAACTCGGGCGGGATTCGAACCCACGACCTCCTGCTTACTAGTGCAGACGTCTAAACCTCTCGACCACCGAGCTTGCCCGATGTCGATTGGCTGGCTAGAATCATATATAATCAGTGCTTTCCGAGTGTCTGTGGAAAAAAACTCACAGGCGAGAGGTTAAGATCGTCTGCACTAGTAAGCAGGAGGTCGCGGGTTCGAATCCCGACCGAGTCACCTGTGAAGTATACAGTGCTATACACACGTCGGTGTAGGGCAAAATTAAATCAAACCTCTCATATTGTGTTAATAGCAACAATTGCTTTTAGCATAACAAAAATTTGTCTAAAACTAATTTTGGGCAGTTTCAGACACGCGAAACAACTAACCTTGGCCTTTTGAACAGTTTTTTTAATTATTAAAATGGTACAGCTTGTGTTAGACTATGCCATGTGTTAAGGATTATAGAGTCTCTGACGAAACCTCCAGGATCATTTTAAAGAATAAAGAATAAATCTGAATAAAGAAACAGACTAACCTGGCACACAAACGTGCCCACATCCATTAGAGCAGCACTTCTGGTGTTTAGGACACTCTCCATCGGTGCCGCAACTCTCTACACAAATGCCTCCCTCATCCGCAGGAACCTCTGGGCAGATGCCAAGCTTATTATCTGTCGGGTGAAGAAGACAATACAGAATATACAGTACCGGCCGCAAGTAATTACAAATCCCTTCGAGTAACCCGCGTGGGCTTCCGTGTAGGTGCCGTGGATCCCCGCAAAATCCCCGCGTGCATGCGGGTACCCCCGCAAAAAGTACCGTGCCGGGTGAGAAGAAATGCGGGGCCACGCAGATGGCCCGCACAGTCTGCACTTTGCTTCGTGGACTGATAGGGGGGGCTTTGTTGTCAATCATTGACGCGTGAAACTTGGTTGTTGCGTGGGTTCAAGTGATCAGGGAAGTGTCGTATACCCATACCAAGGCAAGAACTAAACTATCCAATGTGTAATTTTCATTTCCCAAACAGGTACCGTTTTGAAGATATCGATCATTCACTGACGCAAACTCGGTGTAACAAGTGAAAAACATCAAAGCATAAAGGACGCAGGCCTGGATTTACACGGCGGCCACGACGGGCTGTCGATGCCTTCGAAACTGACCGTCGTGCCCCTCGAAAAAATGCCCATTTCACGGCCATAAATACCGTGCCCTTTTTCACCGTTGAACGTAGTGCCCTTTTTATAGAATATCGTTTTTTGTATGTTTGCTAATTTATTTATTTTATTGTTTATGAACCCGGTGAGGTTTATAGTTTTGCGATATGACTCGATTAACGAACGTCGTTTTATTCACGTATCGTACCCGTGACTTGTATAGTGTGAGAGCCCGCGAAACCGTTGTTGCAATCATTCACGGTGACCTCTAGTGCACGTTCAAAATGCATGCACGCCGCCGATTACCAGCCGCGACCATGTGCTCGCGATCGCAGCCGGGGAACCCCGTAACAACACACTTGCTTACCACACGCAGTCCTCATTTCCAGGATCGTGTAAACATTACCAACGTCGAAGTGTCATTATCTGGGTTCCTTCCTCCATGATTCATGTGTTTCTACTTTTTCCGTGCTATGATGTACTTTATGCTTTACAAGGAATCGAATTGTTTTTATTCAAAGCAAATGGATTAATAAAATGATACTTGGCTTGTCACTTGAAATAATTTATTTGGCAATAGGCCTATGTATTTGTTTAATCCAGCATTGGTGTGCAGGAATAGTAATGCAATAATGTGTAATGCAATGGGCGATGGTCAACCTGGGATTTTTAGAACTGAAAGTTAACCCATAAACTTTAATATAAACAGGAAACTGAACATCAACAAGTTACCCTAAATATAAAGCTTTTAGGCCTAGTCATGCACACGTATCAAAACGATGCGCTAAATAGTGTTTAAAGTTTATATTGATGATTTATATGTACGAAGTTTTAATACCTTGACGGTTGTGCCTACACTTGTCATTGATAACAGATCAAATCATTACAAACGGCTTTAATTTGTTCTTCTCCATGGAACTGTCGCTCTACAACATCTTACAATAATAAAACTAATTTTCTGTCTAATCTGTCTTTCGTTATTTTTCCTCCTTACTCAAAACATAGCGCCATCAAAATTAGAGTTTTTCGTTACATGAGATGAGAAAAAGGGACATCAAACCTCGGACGAATGACGATGCTCATTGATTGTTGATTATATCAATAAAATAATAATCATGAAGTTAAATTATCAAAACCGTAATAAGATGATAGTCCATAATAAATTGGTTTCACACACAGCAGCTGCTTCTGCAGGTCATGTCCCCTGACGTGCTGATACAATTACGTGGGTAGTACACTTGGAAGGAGCCAGGCTGAAGTGCGCCCTCTTCGTTCAAGAATTGTTTTCTTTAAAAAAAAATGTTTTCATTCCCAACAATTCACAACGATTAAACTTCACAAAATTGTGTTATGATAGCTGAGTTCAAAATCGAATCATGTCTTGAATTTTCAATAACATACATGAAGCCGCTAAGAAATAATGAGCAAATTTGTTGACAAATTTGAGACTCTTTGCTCAAGTACTTGAGGTGCCCAATTGATCAGTGAACTTCCTTTAACAGAGATTGCCCGGCCGAACGCGTCGGACGTCGGCATGGGGTCGACCGCGAGCATCGTGTACCAGATTCATTCCTTGTGTCTCTGGTGCCTTTTCGTTGAAGATTTCTTTCTTAGAAATCCTTGCCAAAAAATCACAACGCTTTTATTAAACGTCACCAAAATTGTCTCATGATATCGGACCATAAGTTCGAATCATGTCTTGAATTTTCAATGACCTACATGAAGCCGCTAAAAAATAATGAGCAAATTTGTTGACAAATTTAAGACTTCACTTTGCACAAGTACGACTGACTTCCACTGTAGAGATTTTTAAGAAATCCTTGCCAAAAAATCACAACGCTTTTATTAAACGTCACCAAAATTGTCTCATGATATCGGACCATAAGTTCGAATCATGTCTTGAATTTTCAATAACATACATGAAGCCGCTAAGAAATAATGAGCAAATTTGTTGACAAATTTGAGACTCTTTGCTCAAGTACGAGGTGCCCAATTGATCAGTGAACTTCCTTTAACAGAGATTGCCCGGCCGAACGCGTCGGACGTCGGCATGGGGTCGACCGCGAGCATCGTGTACCAGATTCATTCCTTGTGTCTCTGGTGCCTTTTCGTTGAAGATTTCTTTCTTAGAAATCCTTGCCAAAAAATCACAACGCTTTTATTAAACGTCACCAAAATTGTCTCATGATATCGGACCATAAGTTCGAATCATGTCTTGAATTTTCAATGACCTACATGAAGCCGCTAAAAAATAATGAGCAAATTTGTTGACAAATTTAAGACTTCACTTTGCACAAGTACGACTGACTTCCACTGTAGAGATTTTTAAGAAATCCTTGCCAAAAAATCACAACGCTTTTATTAAACGTCACCAAAATTGTCTCATGATATCGGACCATAAGTTCGAATCATGTCTTGAATTTTCAATAACATACATGAAGCCGCTAAGAAATAATGAGCAAATTTGTTGACAAATTTGAGACTCTTTGCTCAAGTACGAGGTGCCCAATTGATCAGTGAACTTCCATAAACAGAGATTGCCCGGCCGAACGCGTCGGACGTCGGCATGGGGTCAACCGCGTGTTTTTTCTTCAGTTTGAGATTGAAAAAGTATAAATAAACGTTGTGTTTTTTTGTTGCTAGGAACAAAATCTGTCTTTCGTCCAAATTTTGTTATGGTAAAGGTGGTGCCCTTGTCATAGACATCCCAAGCTTCTTTGTAGCTTTTGAAATCCCCATCATGGATTAGCCAGATTTTGTAATTTGCAGTTTATGGAACTGGAAAAATCCGGAACCGGGAAAACGACTGTGCCACAAAATAAAAGTTATAGTATTCATAATGGCAAGAGTGCATGTACATCGAAATTTGGC
Source organism: Zoroaster sp. YZ-2022 (assembly GCA_029582265.1). Lineage (NCBI taxonomy): Eukaryota > Metazoa > Echinodermata > Asteroidea > Forcipulatida > Zoroasteridae > Zoroaster > Zoroaster sp. YZ-2022. Next base: position 31,203,797 of record CM055827.1, on the reverse strand, counting down.
CGAACCAACATGTATTTAGAATTATTTTATAAGGAAAATTCATACGCAAAATAAGGCGGACGATCATAACAAACATGGTAGAAAAAGCAGACGGTCGTGGGTACAAATCCTATCTGAGTTGCCAGAGGATTCTTTGTCCGCAGACACTCAAAAGCACCGAGTTTACAAAAGTGAGCTAACGTTGGTGAAGGGCAAATCAATTTGATTAAACAAATAATGGAATAGTTACCGGGAGCAGGAGCACAGGCACATCTATCACAACCGTTTTCGTCTTTCAAGAAGCCATAGCGACACAGCATGTAACATATAATCCCACTGCAAGCTGAACGAAAGAGACGTGATAACATGTGTTATTGCCAAAATAATACAATCAACATTTACTGGAGTGTCGTGGCCGAGCGGTCTAGCTTACCGGACTCAAATTCTGGTGTTAGCAGCAGAATGTGGGTTCGAATCCGGCCGTGACACTTGTGTCCTTGAGCAAGACACTTAACCATAATTGCTTCTCTCCACCCAGGGATTAAATGGGTACCTGTGAGGGCAGAGTTGGTTGATTAGCCCTATATGCGCTGTAATGGCAGCAATTGAGCTGTATACTCCCAGGGAGCTGAGATGGTTTCAGGAATGATTTATGAGCCTTATGAGCCTTATGAGCAGGGGTAATAATATAATGCGCCTTGAGCACCACTCAATTGGTGGATACGTGCGCTATATAAGTCCACACATTATTATTATTATGCTCTGTGAGATAAGCAACCGCCACGAATACACACAAATGTGATTGGTTTTGAATGTGCATTTTGTGTACAACCTCACTAATCCACTAGCGTTCAGTCTTCATGCAAATCCTCCAACAGTTTACTTTAACCCTAACCTTCCCAAATCCTCCAAAAATCTTTGCTAAAGTGAAGGATTTTGAAGGATTGAGGTTACATACTACATGCTCTTTGCTAAAGTGAAGGATTTTGGAGGATTGAGGTTATCAGGCATACTTGCCTTTCCATGGTACATGTACATCCATGTTTGTTGTAGTGATTGCAAGGTCAGTGCTTGGGGTCAGTGGACACTGTTTATTGCTCCATGCATGCAGGAGGAGTCCCTGGCCATGCGTACACGTATCACAGATTAGAAACACATGTGTGCATACATGTCATGTGCTTGCTTTACTACTGAAGGATTTTGGAGGATTCGGGTTATGTGTAAGCAAATGGGCCTAGGGAGTTAGGGTTAATGAGCAACAGCGTCTCCCCGAGTCTGGCATTCTCCTTAAGACGATCACAGCATACTGAATGAAATGTCGAGTTGCAACCAACCGGTTCTTTTCAGGACTATTTACCACTCAAAAGAGATTTTCTACATGGTGTCACCGCTAACAGTCCACACAACCCATTTTAATTGAATAAAACAATGCTCAAATTCCATCACTTCAAATTAAACGTGCAACGCGCAACAAAACTAAGACATAGGGTGTCCAGCTTATTATTACAGGGGGGGGGGGTTATGGTTAAAGATTAGTAGCGTCATAAAATGAGGGTTAAACATATTGTGGATTAACCCCCCTGCAATCAGTGCAATTTTTGAAACAACCCATTCAGGCCACTGCAAGCCATTAGCTGTTGCCACTGGCCTCCTATGGTTACTCACTGTCACACCACTAATAATAATAATAATAATGGAGGCATTTTTAGAGTGCTCTTATACGACGTATCAGAGCGCTGTACATTATTACCCCTGTTCATTAGGCGCATAAATCATTCCTGAAACCATCTCAGCTCCCTGGGGAGTATACAGCTCAATTGCTGCCAATTCGGCGCATATGAGCTAATCAAACACAACAACCAACTCTGCCCTCACAGGTACCCATTTACCCCTGGGTGGAGAGATTATGGTAAAGTGTCTTGATCGTGTCTTGCTCGAGGACACAAGCACCATGGTCGCGGTCGGGATTCAAACCCACATTCTGACGACTCAGCCATCAGAACACAAATCCGCTGCACTAAACCGCTCGGCCATGGCACTCCAGATTGCAGGGTAAGGTGGTCTCCCATTGATACATTGCAGGCCATACTATTATGTTCAAACATTTACAGTGGCCTTTGGTGGCACACAGTTGATTTTGTAAGATTACTTGGAAAGGACAGCAGGCTTGTATGTACTAAAGGTTGGTGAAAAACATGTGTAGGAGGGTTAACAAAAAAATAAAACAAAATTGAATTGTAAGAAACAGAAACAAACCTGGCTTGCAAACGTGTCCACATCCATCAGAGCAGCATTTCTGGTCTTCAGGACACTCTCCATCGGTGCCGCAACTCTCTACACAAATGCCTCCCTCATCCGCACGAACCTCTGGGCACACACCAGGCTTAACAAGATCTGTTGGTTAGATACAAAGAAAGAAATTCTTTCCTCAGAATGTGCGTGTTCTTGTCATTTAATAAATCGCTTCCTCACCGTATGTAATTATAAGGGGATATAATAGTCACAATCTACCTTCTGGTTTTAGAGTGATGACCATTTATATGTGCTGTGTACAATTTGCAGGACTGGATAATTTTCATACAATATTTGGAATATAACTGGAAACAAATTAATGAAAATTCAGCTTAGATAAAGCTTTTATCTTTGAGAAAAAAACAACAACAAAAAACTATAAAAATTGCAGTTTCCACTGTTACAAAGACATCTAGCGGGCCTGTCATCTTCGGGCAAGCTCGGTGGTCGAAAGGTTCTGGACTAGTAAGCAGACGGTCGTGGGTACAAATCCTATCTGAGTTGCCAGAGGATTCTTTGTCCGCAGACACTCAAAAGCACCGAGTTTACAAAAGTGAGCTAACGTTGGTGAAGGGCAAATCAATTTGATTAAACAAATAATGGAATAGTTACCGGGAGCAGGAGCACAGGCACATCTATCACAACCGTTTTCGTCTTTCAAGAAGCCATAGCGACAGAACATGTAACATATAAACCCACTGCAAGCTGAACGAAAGAGACGTGATAACATGTGTTATTGCCAAAATAATACAATCAACATTTACTGGAGTGTCGTGGCCGAGCGGTCTAGCTTACCGGACTCAAATTCTGGTGTTAGCAGCAGAATGTGGGTTCGAATCCGGCCGTGACACTTGTGTCCTTGAGCAAGACACTTAACCATAATTGCTTCTCTCCACCCAGGGATTAAATGGGTACCTGTGAGGGCAGAGTTGGTTGATTAGCCCTATATGCGCTGCAATGGCAGCAATTGAGCTGTATACTCCCAGGGAGCTGAGATGGTTTCAGGAATGATTTATGAGCCTTATGAGCCTTATGAGCAGGGGTAATAATATAATGCGCCTTGAGCACCACTCAATTGGTGGATACGTGCGCTATATAAGTCCACACATTATTATTATTATGCTCTGTGAGATAAGCAACCGCCACGAATACACACAAATGTGATTGGTTTTGAATGTGCATTTTGTGTACAACCTCACTAATCCACTAGCGTTCAGTCTTCATGCAAATCCTCCAACAGTTTACTTTAACCCTAACCTTCCCAAATCCTCCAAAAATCTTTGCTAAAGTGAAGGATTTTGAAGGATTGAGGTTACATACTACATGCTCTTTGCTAAAGTGAAGGATTTTGGAGAGTTGAGGTTATCAGGCATACTTGCCTTTCCATGGTACATATGTACATCCATGTTTGTTGTAGTGATTGCAAGGTCAGTGCTTGGGGTCAGTGGACACTGTTTATTGCTCCATGCATGCAGGGAGGGTCCTTGGCCATGTACACGTATCACAGATTAGAAACACATGTGTGCATACATGTCATGTGCTTGCTTTACTACTGAAGGATTTTGGAGGATTCGGGTTATGTGTAAGCAAATGGGCCTAGGGAGTTAGGGTTAATGAGCAACAGCGTCTCCCCGAGTCTGGCATTCTCCTTAAGACGATCACAGCATACTGAATGAAATGTCGAGTTGCAACCAACCGGTTCTTTTCAGGACTATTTACCACTCAAAAGAGATTTTCTACATGGTGTCACCGCTAACAGTCCACACAACCCATTTTAATTGAATAAAACAATGCTCAAATTCCATCACTTCAAATTAAACGTGCAACGCGCCAAAAAATATGACATAGGGTGTCCAGCTTATTATTACAGGGGGGGGGGGGGTTAAGGTTAAAGATTAGTAGCGTCATAAAAAGAGGGTTAAACATATTGTGGATTAACCCCCCTGCAATCAGTGCAATTTTTGAAACAACCCATTCAGGCCACTGCAAGCCATTAGCTGTTGCCACTGGCCTCCTATGGTTACCCACTGTCACACCACTAATAATAATAATAATAATGGAGGCATTTTTAGAGTGCTCTTATACGACGTATCAGAGCGCTGTACATTATTACCCCTGTTCATTAGGCGCATAAATCATTCCTGAAACCATCTCAGCTCCCTGGGGAGTATACAGCTCAATTGCTGCCAATTCGGCGCATATGAGCTAATCAAACACAACAACCAACTCTGCCCTCACAGGTACCCATTTACCCCTGGGTGGAGAGATTATGGTAAAGTGTCTTGATCGTGTCTTGCTCGAGGACACAAGCACCATGGTCGCGGTCGGGATTCAAACCCACATTCTGACGACTCAGCCATCAGAACACAAATCCGCTGCACTAAACCGCTCGGCCATGGCACTCCAGATTGCAGGGTAAGGTGGTCTCCCATTGATACATTGCAGGCCATACTAATATGTTCAAACATTTACAGTGGCCTTTGGTGGCACACAGTTGATTTTGTAAGATTACTTGGAAAGGACAGCAGGCTTGTATGTACTAAAGGTTGGTGAAAAACATGTGTAGGAGGGTTAACAAAAAAATAAAACAAAATTGAATTGTAAGAAACAGAAACAAACCTGGCTTGCAAACGTGTCCACATCCATCAGAGCAGCATTTCTGGTCTTCAGGACACTCTCCATCGGTGCCGCAACTCTCTACACAAATGCCTCCCTCATCCGCACGAACCTCTGGGCACACACCAGGCTTAACAAGATCTGTTGGTTAGATACAAAGAAAGAAATTCTTTCCTCAGAATGTGCGTGTTCTTGTCATTTAATAAATCGCTTCCTCACCGTATGTAATTATAAGGGGATATAATAGTCACAATCTACCTTCTGGTTTTAGAGTGATGACCATTTATATGTGCTGTGTACAATTTGCAGGACTGGATAATTTTCATACAATATTTGGAATATAACTGGAAACAAATTAATGAAAATTCAGCTTAGATAAAGCTTTTATCTTTGAGAAAAAAACAACAACAAAAAACTATAAAAATTGCAGTTTCCACTGTTACAAAGACATCTAGCGGGCCTGTCATCTTCGGGCAAGCTCGGTGGTCGAAAGGTTCTGGACTAGTAAGCAGACGGTCGTGGGTACAAATCCTATCTGAGTTGCCAGAGGATTCTTTGTCCGCAGACACTCAAAAGCACCGAGTTTACAAAAGTGAGCTAACGTTGGTGAAGGGCAAATCAATTTGATTAAACAAATAATGGAATAGTTACCGGGAGCAGGAGCACAGGCACATCTATCACAACCGTTTTCGTCTTTCAAGAAGCCATAGCGACAGAACATGTAACATATAAACCCACTGCAAGCTGAACGAAAGAGACGTGATAACATGTGTTATTGCCAAAATAATACAATCAACATTTACTGGAGTGTCGTGGCCGAGCGGTCTAGCTTACCGGACTCAAATTCTGGTGTTAGCAGAATGTGGGTTCGAATCCGGCCGTGACACTTGTGTCCTTGAGCAAGACACTTAACCATAATTGCTTCTCTCCACCCAGGGATTAAATGGGTACCTGTGAGGGCAGAGTTGGTTGATTAGCCCTATATGCGCTGTAATGGCAGCAATTGAGCTGTATACTCCCAGGGAGCTGAGATGGTTTCAGGAATGATTTATGAGCCTTATGAGCCTTATGAGCAGGGGTAATAATATAATGCGCCTTGAGCACCACTCAATTGGTGGATACGTGCGCTATATAAGTCCACACATTATTATTATTATGCTCTGTGAGATAAGCAACCGCCACGAATACACACAAATGTGATTGGTTTTGAATGTGCATTTTGTGTACAACCTCACTAATCCACTACCGTTCAGTCTTCATGCAAATCCTCCAACAGTTTACTTAACTTAACTTCCCAAATCCTCCAAAAATCTTTGCTAAAGTGAAGGATTTTGAAGGATTGAGGTTACATACTACATGCTCTTTGCTAAAGTGAAGGATTTTGGAGGATTGAGGTTATCAGGCATACTTGCCTTTCCATTGTACATATGTACATCATGTTTGTTGTAGTGATTGCAAGGTCAGTGCTTGGGGTCAGTGGACACTGTTTATTGCTCCATGCATGCAGGGAGGGTCCTTGGCCATGTACACGTATCACAGATTAGAAACACATGTGTGCATACATGTCATGTGCTTGCTTTACTACTGAAGGATTTTGGAGGATTCGGGTTATGTGTAAGCAAATGGGCCTAGGGAGTTAGGGTTAATGAGCAACAGCGTCTCCCCGAGTCTGGCATTCTCCTTAAGACGATCACAGCATACTGAATGAAATGTCGAGTTGCAACCAACCGGTTCTTTTCAGGACTATTTACCACTCAAAAGAGATTTTCTACATGGTGTCACCGCTAACAGTCCACACAACCCATTTTAATTAAATAAAACAATGCTCAAATTCCACCACTTCAAATTAAACGTGCAACGCGCAACAAAACTAAGACATAGGGTGTCCAGCTTATTATTACAGGGGGGGGGGGGGGTTAAGGTTAAAGATTAGTAGCGTCATAAAAAGAGGGTTAAACATATTGTGGATTAACCCCCCTGCAATCAGTGCAATTTTTGAAACAACCCATTCAGGCCACTGCAAGCCATTAGCTGTTGCCACTGGCCTCCTATGGTTACCCACTGTCACACCACTAATAATAATAATAATAATGGAGGCATTTTTAGAGTGCTCTTATACGACGTATCAGAGCGCTGTACATTATTACCCCTGTTCATTAGGCGCATAAATCATTCCTGAAACCATCTCAGCTCCCTGGGGAGTATACAGCTCAATTGCTGCCAATTCGGCGCATATGAGCTAATCAAACACAACAACCAACTCTGCCCTCACAGGTACCCATTTACCCCTGGGTGGAGAGATTATGGTAAAGTGTCTTGATCGTGTCTTGCTCGAGGACACAAGCACCATGGTCGCGGTCGGGATTCAAACCCACATTCTGACGACTCAGCCATCAGAACACAAATCCGCTGCACTAAACCGCTCGGCCATGGCACTCCAGATTGCAGGGTAAGGTGGTCTCCCATTGATACATTGCAGGCCATACTAATATGTTCAAACATTTACAGTGGCCTTTGGTGGCACACAGTTGATTTTGTAAGAATACTTGGAAAGGACAGCAGGCTTGTATGTACTAAAGGTTGGTGAAAAACATGTGTAGGAGGGTTAACAAAAAAATAAAACAAAATTGAATTGTAAGAAACAGAAACAAACCTGGCTTGCAAACGTGTCCACATCCATCGGAGCAGCATTTCTGGTCTTCAGGACACTCTCCATCGGTGCCGCATCTCTCTACACAAATGCCTCCCTCATCCGCACGAACCTCTGGGCACACACCAGGCTTAACAAGATCTGTTGGTTAGATACAAAGAAAGAAATTCTTTCCTCAGAATGTGCGTGTTCTTGTCATTTAATAAATCGCTTCCTCACCGTATGTAATTATAAGGGGATATAATAGTCACAATCTACCTTCTGGTTTTAGAGTGATGACCATTTATATGTGCTGTGTACAATTTGCAGGACTGGATAATTTTCATACAATATTTGGAATGATATATCGCATGAACTACAGGTTACGAGTGGAAAATACAATATTGGGATGCGGTGAATGAATTTGGGGTAATATGGGGTGAGTTACCAGTTTAGGCCCCCAAAAATAGTTCCTAGTTTCTGGTCATATTTCGGCTTCAAAATCGGTGTGGTGATACATTTTTTTTCTTCTCCAACCAGTAAAATATACTACTCAAAACAATTTAGGGAACAAAACAATTTAGGGAACACCGGAATAATCTCAGTTAAAGCAAGATCATTTATTTCAGATAAACACAATGTTTCACAGAATTGATGAGAAACAACTGCACAATGAAACAGATGATAAAGGATGCATGTAGTGATTACACATTTCATGACATGACTACTGAAAGAGAGAGGGGGGTTGCAAATGAAAATCCCGGTTCATGGAACATTTCAATAACGGGTGTGACCACCTCCTGCAGTAAATCTGGTGTTCCCTAAATTGTTTTGTTCCGTGAATTGTTTTGAGTAGTATACATGATACATGTATACACGGTTATTGGAACCAGATCAAATTCCCCGTACATAAAGTATGGTGACTAAGAGAGGCCTCTCAAATTGGACACATGTTCCTACCCCTATGTGAAAAAGTTGTTGAAAACACAGCACGGCAGATTTCCAAGCGATCCAGCAATTTTGGCTGCAGTTGGACATTGTTTCATAGCAAAATAAAAGGTAATTTAAAAATGCCGACATGCGGCTTTGAGGCGGCACGCACAGAGACCAGACACCAAAGACCTATTTTTATTTGTCTTAGAGCACTTTTAAGGATTGGAATAAGGTAATCTTGAGTTACCAGTGGGGGGAGCTTTGCAGGCACAGATTTCACAGCCACTTTCATCGGTAGCCCATCCATACTCACAGTACATTCGACACTTCACTTGTTCACAACCTAATGGGGAGAGAAACAAAACATTTGCAAATTTGCAAATTTCAGTACATCAAATGTGAACTGTTACAACAAAATGAGCGTAAAGTCGCACTATACCATTTCACAGCACAGCTGAAAAGTGAAAAATCGGAGGGGAGGTCTAATTTTTGTTTTGGTTATTATATTTGCAATTTGTAAATCTCCTTATATCGAATTCCAAATTTTCAGTTCGATCAGACAAATTAATTAAAAACCTAAATTTCAGGACAATTTAGTTGGTACTGTTGCATTCCCCACTTTCGTGGGTCAACAAATAATAGTCGGACACAAACTTTGTTGTGACAATCTCAATCAATGGGGTTGGTTTATTATTAACATCACTATTTAACAATAATAACAGGCACTAGTAACATGTATGACAGGAGTGGTAGCGTATAGGTACATGTCAATAGTTAAACTTATATATTTGTGCTAAGTTCCGAATAGGGTGTACGAATACCAACTATTGGGTACAGCCAGTGGGGACCATCGTTCGTTCATGCGGCTGTCAACTCGACATACGGTACGGGCACTGCTATACCGAGAGACGGGCGGCTGGTCGGTCTCTACGACGGGGACCACCGGGGCTTGACTACACGGGGTGTCTGGACGGGGCCAGAGTGTGTATCAGACCGTATTACCGGTAGCTACATGTAGGCAAACCAATGGCCATATCGACGCCCTGCACCATTGGTTTAACGAACGAGGCTCTGGACCGTAATAGTTCGGTATATCGCACTGTCATGGATCGAGTCGCACAGATATCATTCGGAATCGCACTACCGCTGAGATCAGGAAATCTTGGGGATTATATAGAAATCTGGGGCCTAGGAATGAATAAAACATAAGCCTAATTTAGCGTCTTAGCCAATGAGAAGCTTGGCTTCCGCGTCTAAGGGTAGAAACGTGTGCAAAATCATGACATACAACAGGTCCTTGTTCCATATAAGGAAAGGTATTTGACGAAAGTGAAGTGATCGACAACTTAGAAAGGAGGGCGGTGTTCAAGGGAAAATGCTTACTGGGTGCTTAAGCTATTTGCTTGGATGCTAAGCTATTACTGCATGAGGGGAACAGCGGCTGTGCTTGGGTTAGGGAGCACTACACGCGGGCCACGGCTAATGACTGAGCAGGGTCAGTCACGGTGACTGTTTGCCGTGGTTCACCCACGAACCGTGTTCGGTGTGAAGGGGTGGACTCCGAGGAAAGTATTCGGAAAATAGACTAAGTCCAAAGGACGGCTCCAAGCCACGTGGCGGGAGGGTGTGGCACGCACACAGGGCTCTCGCTGGTGTTGCATTATGCATTGCGTTGGCGCTGGATATGCATGAGCAAAAGTAGCGTCCTTGTATGGATTGCATATTCATAGCGGACAATCGAGGGTCCGGGGAAACAACCCTGGGACTTAGACTGCTTGAAATTGCATCGTCAGCAAAATATTGGAAGTGGAAGAAGTGAACTATAAGGGGTGCTAATATTTATCAAAATCAAAGGGTAAGATTCGTAACATTAGCAAAGATGGCTCGCTTGAGGGCGCTAAAATATTGCACCGTCAGCTAGAAATAATGTTTGTGTTTGTAGGTGCACAGTGTTTTTTTTGTAGGCCCTAATTTTTTGTAGGCAACATTTTTGTTCGTTGCAGAACGTCGGATGCTGTGTGGTTGGTGTTTCATGTTTTCTGTTTTATTTATCAACTGAAAGCTGCCCCCAAATAAATATATAGAGGCCTGATGTTAATTATTCATTTTATTTTTTCCTTTCACTTTTCAGCTTCATAGAGTGTGGAAAACAACCCACACGAGCTTCGATAAGTCAGCACAGGCCAGCTAGATCGAGCACACACTAGGATAATTGTAATTGAAAATAATGAATTTACCTGTGACTTCTTGGCAGTCAATTTTCTCCTCGCCGTTATAATATTCAGCTCGACATTCACACTGATCAAGTCTGTGAAAATAATAAGAAGTAGATACGATCAACAGGCATGAACCATCTGAGCATTATGTACCAGTATTTTGTACATAATTTGAGGGCAATAATTAAGAATATGACATAAAACACAATAAAGGGGGCCACTTTCCTACCGTCACGTTAGCAGTTTTTCTAATGGTTGTAATTTTTAAATATTCGAAACCACCCAAAAAGAATTTCAACATTTGAATAGACATGCATGCTTATCCTAAAGATAATTTGAGTTGATTATTACTATTATTTTTTTAATTAGCCTAAAATTTCCATCAACAAATGGACGGAAAAGTGAGGTAACTTTTTCCGTCCAATTTTTATGGAAATTTGAGGGTAAAAAAAAAATAAATAAAATAAATCAACTCAAATTAGTTCTAGTATAAGCCTGCATGTCCATTCACATGTTGAAACACTTTTTGGTCGGTTTCAGGTACTTAAAAATAAATAACAACCATTGGAAAAAATGCTAACGTGACGGATGCAAAGTGGCCCCCTTTATTGTGTTTTATGCCATATACTTAAGGCCAAAGAAAAGGTCATAGGTCGGCTTCAAAATCGGTGCGGTGACCCGTTGTTGTCGTTTTTTTGTGGTAATCTTTTGGTTTTGCCAACCAGTGAAATACGTGATACATGTATACACGGTTATTGGAACCAGACCGAATTTCCCAAACACCTATGTGAAAAAGTCGTTTTATCAGATAATCATATCGGTAAAGGGCAAAAATCAATAATTAAAGAAAATTCATTTAAGAACCATTAATTAATATATGCGCTCTACATAATAATCAATAATTATAATTATTATTATTAATTTGTTTTTTTAGAGAGGTATTTTTCGAAATATTTGAAATGTTTTTAGGTATTTGCTTATAAAATTTAAAATGACATGCGCTCTATATAATAATCAATAATTATAATTATTAATTATTATTATTAATTTGTTTTTTTAGAGAGGTATTTTTCGAAATATTTGAAATGTTTTTAGGTGTTTGCTTATACATACTTGCAGACGGCATCTGGATAACCCTGGCACTCTTTCCTGTACCGGCATGGGTTAAGGAATCGACACAGACCTCGATACCATCGACATTCTTGTAAAGGAGGACCTGACACGCCGGGCCGGTCACCTGAAATATATGAATATGCAGATAAACTCTGATGTCACAAAAAGTGATATTATAGTTTGCGGGTTGGACAAAAGCAAGAAAAAAACCCTTGCGGATTTTTCAGCCAAGATCGGATGGCGGGGAAGGGTGAGTGGAGTGTAGAAACCCCTCAAAACTGCCATCTTCGAGTGTTCCTGTCAGAAAACGGCCACTTGCAGACTATATCAGCAAGGAAAATGTTTAAAACCAGTGATATACACTTTTAGTAAAAATGTCCGTAAATGCATGCATCCATATTTTTAAGAATCAAGAGATATGTATCCACACTAACCTTTCAGCTTATTTCATTGCGTCGTTGACAATAACGAAGTAGGCTACACATTTTTTGGGGTATGCAGAAAACATACATTCATTTGCAAATTTCAAGGGATGTTTGGTAGGCTACAGGGCCCGGCCGTCTTATCGCATGGGCACAATGGGCAGTTGCCGGGGGCCCAGCGATTTTAGGGGCCCCGAGATTCAATTTGAACTAGACATTTAGTGTTTGTCCTATATGGACGAACACAAGGCTGTTCAGTTGTTGGATTATGATTGTTATGATGCGAGCCTCAACCTAAGTTGTAGGCCTAGCCCTGATCTTGACACTTATGATACACAAAGTCAATCTATATTAATTTAAGACTCACGATCTTCGCTGAGAACAATGGTTTATATTGCCAGTTTTAAAACATGTCACTTGAGGGCGCTATAATATGTGGCGACGTCAGTGAATCTATATTGTTTGTAATTTTGAACCTTACTGTTGATGTTACACACGATCTTAAAAAAAATCTTCATCACATTGTTTTTGTACCCTAAAATATTGATTTTTATTCAAACTTCCTGTTGAACCGGAAGTAGAGGTCATTATGAGGTCACGATACCACAGCGCACATTCACAGTACCCATCAAGTCTATAACTGCAAAAATTTTAAGTATCGAGTGTATACTTCTTGAGTAATGGTTCAATGGATTTGCTAATTAAATAATTAAATATTCATGAGACTGTATGACGTCACAATGACGAAATTCGGTTTTTCGTACTAAGTTTTTTGATTATCTACAATTTCGTGTATAGTTTGACCCAATACAATAAAGTTTAATTTTCGGCCCTTTGCATTGTACACTATAATTTGCAATGCTAAGAACAATGGTTATGTCACTTTTAAAACTGGTGACTTGAGGGCGCTACATGTATATGAGTTTTATGGTGGACAGGTCTTAATAGATTTGTCAACTACCAAATTAAGAATTGTTGACTGGTAATGCACAGGCTATAGAAGACAGCCACTACAGTGGCTTAAGTTGTCGTGCTGGTGTAAGCATAGCTCAATTGAGGAACAGTTGATCAAAGTTGACAATTGGATGGTTTTGGGGAAAGTAAAACTTGTGGTAAAGAAGTGACACAAAAAATCTGTAAAAAGTACAACTCTTTATTAAATATACATGTATAGAAAACTGTTTTAAAGAACTTACAAAATAAATAATAAGTTGGTCTTTCCACACTAATGGGTATACATATGATAACTATTGGAGTGTGACATGGGAGGGTCAAATAAAGGCAACTATTTTGTCCTAATCTATTCCTGAACATTCCTTAGCATTTAATGATTGTGCATAACAAATAATAAGAAAATAATATTGGTACTTAAGAAATTACAGGATCATCTTTAAGACATGATGTTTGTAACATGGACAGACATGTTGTTTGAAAATTGAAAGGAAAGTGACAATAGAATGAAATAATTGCTCAAATGCTTTTTCATTTACATCCCTAACCCCTTTTTACGAAGCCCGGGAAGGGACAGTGGTAAGAAATAAAATTCAATGGAGTAATCCGTGCACACGGATTAGTAATCCGTTCGCACGGATTAGGAATCCGTTCGCACGGATTAGGAATCCGTTCGCATAGATTAGTAATCCGTTCGCACGGATTAGTAATCCGTTCGCACGGATTATAGGAATCTGTTCGCACGGATTATAGGAATCCGTTCGCACGGTTTAACAATCCGTTCACACGGTTTAGTAATCCGTTCGCACGGATTAGGAATCCGTTTGCACGGATTAGTAATCCGTTCGCACGGTTTAACAATCCGTGCGCACGGTTTAGCAATCCGCCACACGCATGCGTTACACACGTACGTTAGTTGATTCAAGATGGCGGAGGTCAATAGAAGTAGTTGTTCTGATGATGACCTTATTGGATTACTAATCCGTGCGTACGGATTACTAAACTGTGCGAACGGATTACTAAACCGTGCGCACGAATTCCTAATCCGTGCGAATGGATTACTAATCCGTGCGAACGGATTACTAATCCGTGCGAACGGATTACTCCATTGAATTTGTTTTCTTACCACTGTCCCTTCCCGGGCTTCGTACCTTTTGGATTGTTATGAGCCAAAACTAAGACATCTTCTGGGTATTTAAGAAATTAGCATGTGAAATATACCCCGTATGTAACGTGGACAGACAATTTGTGACAAATATCTGTCCACGTTACAAACATAATATTTTGAAGATGATCCCCTGTTATTTGTTTAATACCAGGAGGGTTGTCTTGATTTTTTCAGGTAACAATCCTTAGGGAAATAGCATTATAAAGGGACAACATGTGGGTGAATAAATCTGTTCTATTAGTACTTTTAGTCAATTTCTAAATAAATGTCTGTCCATGTTACAAACATATTGTAATTACTTAATTACTTAGAAAGTTGTATTAATTTTTGAAAAGCACAATCCTCAAGGCACTTGGAATGTACACAGAAAAAAGTTAAGAGTAAAAAGTACTTCATTTTATTATCAATGTCCCATGTTCCTTAAATGTCACACTTTTGTACATTAGTGTGGAAAGACCCAAATACATAATTTTGTAAGTTAAGGTTGGTGTTAAAAAGGAAAGACAAAGTGTATGTCAGAGCTATAAGAAATAGTTTGCGTGGGTAGTGAACTCATTGTACAGTTATCCTTCAAATTACATTGTGTTGTGACTTCGTATAAGTTTGTAAGGCGATCTTAACAAGGTAATGATGTGTTCCTTGCTTGTAGAAAGATGCACTATTGTGTTTCTTGTATGTGACTAACAGGTAGTCGTAACAGCTAATTAAAGTTATTGCTTGAAGGTGGGCTTATCGTCACGATCAACAGGACATGGAATCAGAGTTCAACTTCAAGTTTAACCCAGTGACTGAAAATAATACTCACATAATGAGGTCATACTCATATTCGTGTTACTGCTGCATAAATGAGCCAGTAATTTTTAGTCACTGTGTTCATCTTAAACTAGGATGCCGATTCCATGCCCTGTTTATAGAAAGTCTGCTCTGATCGTGACGATACTGTCCCTTTAACATCTTTACACCAATTCTGTTTATGGGATTGATGGTCAGTACTATCCCAATGCGTGCATACAAATAAATAGGTACTTTACTACTTAACGTTAATTTGTGCACAAACTGAAGATTTTTTGAGATTTTTTTTATACAAAATACGGTTTAGTAATTCGAAAATAGCGGAATTCATGCTCAATTCCCTATAACCAATCTCCCCAAGCCTTACCGGTTGATATCTGATCGTCGTAGTGAGTGAATGGTTCAGTTTTCAAAGTCCTTGTTTCATTTACGACGGTCACTGCTAGTGGTTGTTCCGCCATATTGCTACTGGTTAAACTAACGATGTGTATATTGCTGCACTTACATGTACGTAAAACAATGGGACTTAACGTTACGAAAATGTCCGGCCCTCTTTACTATTTTCCTTTTTGCTAGAAATGTATGCTATCATATGAAAAGAATGCTCATCGGTGACAGTTAAAATCAGCTTTTCATCCTCGTCGTCAATGTAATGGACTCATTGTAATTATCAAAAAGAAACTGAAAGGAATCGGACGCACTCTGCTTTCATGTCATTTACTAGACTTAGTAATGAAATAACTACACAACGTGTGTACACGTTAGTAATGGTGCCTAGCTAGAGCCGCGGCATCAGTTAAACATATGTAGGATTTGAAAAACGGGTCCATAACGTGTATTATGCATACGTGTTGTGCACAAAGTAATTGGCCCTGAAGCCTGTTAAGAATGCAATAACAACACAACGTGTGTGGAATACTAGTATAAGGCCTATGTATTATTATTGCGTTCAAAGATCGTAATTAATTGGACTCGCAAACAAGTCCCACGTCATATCTGTTTGTGTATTATGTACAAAGATTATGGAGAATTACTGCCGAATAAGGAAGCGACTTGGTCACATCAACTTTTTCAGTGCATGTGTTTTGTACACAAATACAAAATGCGCTATAAATGATGTCATGATGACGTCACAGGACATTGCAGGCCAAAAGGCACATCTACAATACCCCACAAATGTATAACTGAAAAAAGTTTGATGATCGGGTGTATACTTCTTGAGATATGCTGTACACAAGACTGCCTAATTAAATATGCACGTGACTATAACTAAGCTAATTAATTAAGAATTTTAGTCTAATGACATTTAGAAACTACGTCAAGGCATAAGCTTCCATATGGTATATGATTTGACTCTTTCTGATATTCCTAAGAAGAACTTTTGCCACCAAGACCTCTCACACGTTAAGGCAATAGGGTTTTGTCGGAAATAAAGAATAAGAAAGAAAAAAAAACTCTTGACAGAAACAATAGCTGTTCCGACTAACAGGTCGTAACAGCTAAAAATAAAAATCTTGACAGAAACAATAGCTGTTCCGACTAACAGGTCGTAACAGCTAATAAAAATCTTGACAGAAACAATAGCTGTTCCGACTATCAGGTCGTAACAGCTAAACAAAAAAAAATCTTGACAGAAACAATAGCTGTTCCGACTATCAGGTCGTTACAGCTAAAAATCTCGACAGAAACAAAGGCTGTTCCGAGTCTCTCGGGAACAGCCAATAAAAAAATAAAAAAATCTTGACAGAAACAATAGCTGTTCCGACTACCAGGTCGTAACAGCTAACTAGACTTTAGGTGTTTGTCCTTTGGACGAACACAGAGCTGTTCCGATTATTTTGTTGTATGTTGAAATTTCAGACCTAACCTAACTTAAAATGCACAACGTCAATGTATTAAGACTGTCTGGCCTATTTAAGTGGGCATGTGCCCCCCCCCCCCGGCCCCCAGCTGAAGTCTGTGCCCGGCCAGGTGCCCCCCCATTCAGAATGTTGAAAAAATAGGTCCCCATTTCACATCACAGGATACAAAATGTTCAAGTATTGACATGCGCCCCCTATAAAAGTGAATTTTCCCAATTTCCCCCTTGAAAATTGGAGTCTAGTTACGCCACTGAAAGACTAATTATAAAGCATTGTTTGTAATCAGGGATGGTAGAGGTATTGGAGTGTCATGGCTGAGCAGTCTAGTGTACCGGCCTCAAGTTCTGGTGTTGTCACAGTATGGGTTTGTTCCCGGTCATGGTACTTAGTTTGTGCAATGCGCCATATGATTAACATATTAAAACATAAAATATTATATGGTGTCCTGATTCATAATTATTTGTTCACTATTTGAGGCCAACAAGTTAATCACAGGTTCACTCTGCAGCTTCCGTGTACAAACAATGCTGAAATAAAAAATATCTATATTTACAGCATTGCCATCTTTTGGGGGATTTGGTACATTATAAACTATCAACATTAATATTAATAATTATAGTTTAGGTACAAACTAATGGGGCTAGAAAATTATTCATTCAAGAAACCGTTAGGGATTATTAACATCCGTAGGATACAATTTAGTAATTGGTTTAAAACAAGCCTCTCGTAACGGTGATGCATGCTATAGCGCTACAAAACTCAAAACCTTGACAGTTAATGAGGGCGGCATACAGCGTAAACGGTCTGAAAAAGCTGATGCGTCAGACTCACAGTAGACTTCCTTAGTGTTACAAACCACTGCTTACACGTATAGTGAAGGACTCAAACGTCCCAACATGCAAGTGGGGTTTGAAATCCGCTGGGACTCAAAAGTCCCGGCGGTAAACAAAGGGTTAAACGGTGATCGTTTTTCACTTCACCGAATAATCCTAATGTAACGTTACAACGACACAAGTCTCACATGTACGGACAAGTTGTACATCACCGCGCAGTTCCGCATATTTTGTTTCATGTTGAAATTTACAGACCTAACCTTCTAACTTAAAATACACAACGTCAATGTACATGTATTAAGACCGGTCACTTGAGGGCGCTATACGTGAGTGAATCTATATTATAAGCTAGCTTGCAATAGCATACACAGTCAACCCGTACACCGTACACATACACATTTACATTGCCAGCACACTAATGACAAAATGTTAACGTTAGTTTTGTATAGTCATTATCTGTATACTAAAACAAATTGTACATGTATAGGTTTCTCACTAATAGGTTTAGGTCATAAAGACCTTACAAAAAATCATTGGGGATTTATGAGGTCAACTTATAAAAAAAAGACCGTTCTTTTTACCTACCTACTCCTGCAGTTTTAGGAAAAAGCTGATGACCTCAGACTCACAGTAGACTTCCTTAGTGTTCCAAACCACTGCTTACACGTATAGTGAAGGACTCAAACGTCCCAACATGCAAGTGGGGTTTGAAATGCGCTGGGACTCAAAAGTCCCGGCGGTAAACAAAGGGTTAAACGGTGATCGTCTTTCACTTCACCGAATAATCCTAACGTAACGTTACGACACAAGTCTCACATGTACGGACAAGTTGTACATCACCGCGCAGTCACCGGGGCAAACCGCTGGTACATGTATGTAGGTTACCGAGAGGAAAAATCCAATAACGAAAACTACGTTCAGAGAGATCGTTTTAATTCGACTCGCTTCAGCCCACCGTGATATTTGTGCGTGTACTATGTACAAAGACATATTGAGATTCACTAGCGATTAATGAAGCGACATGGTCACACGTACAGTGCATGTGTTTTGTACACAGATACAAAACGCGCTATAAATGATGTCATGATGACGTCACAAGACATTCTAGGCCAAAAGGCACATCTACAGTACCCACAAATGTATAACTGAAAACAGTTTGATGATCGGGTGTATACTTCTTGAGCTATGGTTATTAAAATATTGCCTAATTAAATATTCACGCGACTATAACTAAGCTAATTAATTAAGAATTTTAGTCTAATGACATTTAGAAACTAAGTCAAGGCATAAGCTTCCATATGGTATATGAGTTGACTCTTTCTGACAATGCTAAAGCTACAGTCCCACCACCACGTTAGCGAGCCCGTTAGATGCCGGCAGAGCAAATATTTGTTGCCGGCCTGGTCACCGTGTATCAGCGCAGGACCACCGTGTAGCTGCGGCTGTTAACGCAGGTCAACGTAGGTCGCCGCCATGTAACGCCACATGCCGGCAACCGTCCCCGAAATTATAAAAATGTTTTATAATTGCGGGGGTGAACGGCAAACTTTTGCTTGCCGCCTATTAACGCCTATTAACGCAGGTCTGCCCCCATCTAGCGAGGGTCCACCGCCTTCCAGCGTGTTGTTGCCGCCTTGTTGCGTGGTATGGCGCGGAACTCGAAAGAGATGGCATCAGGGAGGCATTACTGCGCTATGGGACGGCAGACCGACGCTAAGGGACGGCAGACCGACGCTATGGGACGGCATCTAGCGGGGCTGTTCCGTAGGTCTGCCGCCCCCTAACGAGGGTATGCCGCCCTCTAGCGTAGGTCTGCCGGCCTCTAACGCGCGTGCGCGGGCTGTTAGCGCCTGTTTGCCTCCCTCTGCGCAGTGCCAACGCCAATTAGCGTCTCTCTGCCGCCCGCTAGCGTGGGTCTGCCTCCCTCTAACGTGCTTGTAAGCCGGCTGTATACCGTTTGTATGCCGTGTATGTGGGACTGCAATGACAAATCAGGGCGTTAAGAGACGTTAATAGACGTTAACAGACGCTACACCACGGTCATTTTATTTCTTGATGCCGGCATCTAACGCCTCTCTGCGGCATATTAGCGGGGTGGTGGGACTGTAGCTTAAGAAGGCCATTTGCTGCCAAGAAAGTGCACGTGTTAATGCAATGGGGTTTTGCCGGGAAAGAAAGTATAATAATAAAAATTTAAAAAAATCTTGACAGAAACAATAGCTCTTCCGACTATCAGGTCGGAACAGCTAAATAATAATAATAAAAAAAAATAAAAATCTTGACAGAAACAATAGCTCTTCCGACCTGTCGGAACAGCTAAAAAATCTTGACAGAAACAATAGCTGTTCCGACTACCAGGTCGTAACAGCTAATAAAAAAAATAAAAAATCTTGACAGAAACAATAGCTGTTCCGACTACCAGGTCGTAACAGCTAATAAAAAAATAAAAAAATCTCGACAGAAACAAAGGCTGTTCCGAGTCTCTCGGGAACAGCCAATAATAAAAATTTAAAAAAATCTCGACAGAAACAAAAGGCTGTTCCGAGTTTCTCGGGAACAGCCAATAAAAAAAAATAAAAATCTTGACAGAAACAATAGCTGTTCCGACTATCAGGTCGTAACAGCTAAACAAATAAAAAATCTTGACAGAAACAATAGCTGTTCCGACTAACAGGTCGTAACAGCTAAAAAAATTAAAATCTCGACAGAAACAAAGGCTGTTCCGAGTCTTCTCGGAACAGCCAAAAAAATTAAAATCTTGACAGAAACAATAGCTGTTCCGACTAACAGGTCGTAACAGCTAAAAATAAAAATCTTGACAGAAACAATAGCTGTTCCGACTAACAGGTCGTAACAGCTAAAAATAAAAATCTTGACAGAAACAATAGCTGTTCCGACTATCAGGTCGTAACAGCTAAAAATAAAAATCTTGACAGAAACAATAGCTGTTCCGACTAACAGGTCGTAACAGCTAAAAATAAAAATCTTGACAGAAACAATAGCTGTTCCGACTATCAGGTCGTAACAGCTAAAAAAAATAAAAATCTTGACAGAAACAATAGCTGTTCCGACTATCAGGTCGTAACAGCTAACAAATAAAAATCTCGACAGAAACAAAGGCTGTTCCGAGTCTCTCGGGAACAGCCAAAAATAAAAATTAAGGCTCATATTATCAAATAGCAGTGGCGTTAATGTGAAATCGGGGCCTCCTTGTATGCAAAATGAATGTTGGATCTAGGCCATCTGGCGTTTAATTGATCTTTGGACCGAGGCCCCATCGGGAGCCCTTCATGTTCGTCACCCGGGGAGCGTTCATTGGGACAGCAGCGGTTGAATCTGCTTTCCCTCATGTGCATTGAAAGCGACATCCTCAAAAACATAGACTTTCAACCAATTATAATGTAATTTTCTGCAATGAAATGCAAATTTCCCAGTTGAAAAACTTAATTTTAATGTGTTGGGGGGGGGCGCGAGGGGGTGAGGGGCCCCAGTACCTTGCTTTGCCCGGGGGCCGCACATAATCTTAAGGCGGCCCTGGTAGGCTCCTCGTACTCGTGCGAGTACATTTTTTCTGCACTCACACCACTGGTCTCTATAATACTGACTCATAATAGAGATCAGTGACTCACACTCGTACTCGTACTCATGCGAAAAAGTACTCGTCAACTATAAATCCAGAGCTGGAATATTCATAGTGTTACTCATACTAGTACACGAGTACATTTTTTCTGTACTCGTACTTATAGAAAAACTACTCGACTTTGTCTGTACAATCATCAACTTTCACATCACACCAATTAAATGGTGTGTAAATCTGCGATCAATTTTGTTATTAAAAAATACCAATAGTTTACAGCATATGTCGTAGCCTTTGGTCGGCAACTCGGAACTCAACGCCTGGTTTATTTATTACACTCTTAGCAGCCCAGAGGCTGAATTGCACAGTGCTTACAATATAAAAATACATCCATAGGACATAATACATATGAAATACAGGCATTTAAAAACATTGAACATTAAATAAAAATATAATTAATGTAGCCTTTATTGACTAAAGGCTACATGTCGTAGTCTCGCATTCCGCTTGGTTAGGCATATAGGCAGGTGACTGTAGGGGGGTGGGACGGTAAAAATACAAACGGGGGGCGCACCTCCTAGAAACACCAAATAATTTTTGTATGATGCACCTTTTGTCATTTAAACAACAACTCAGTCAA
This sequence comes from Zoroaster sp. YZ-2022, assembly GCA_029582265.1. NCBI lineage: Eukaryota > Metazoa > Echinodermata > Asteroidea > Forcipulatida > Zoroasteridae > Zoroaster > Zoroaster sp. YZ-2022. Next base: position 31,181,774 of record CM055827.1, on the reverse strand, counting down.
CAGCCCAACTTCGGGATGGGTGACATGGGGACAACCATTATACGGCCCATGCTCCCTTAATTACATCAAATAGAACATCGCAATTAAATTTGACGTTTACTGTCTCTTTTATTCAAAGTGTAATAATGTTTGAATGGATAAGTCCATAATAAAACTTACCATGCCTACCGACGCTAACCGCTGAACTTTGACTGACGATCGCTGCTATAGCAGCCGCCAGGAAAATTGCCACGCACACTCGCATACTGGCGATGCTTCGGTGAAGCGCCTTATAGCTGTAAATGTTTTACGGTAGTTTTTCCCTAACTTGTGATTAAAATAGTGAACTCGCCTGGTTTTAACTCTGAAGGCTTTACAAGGAATGGTGACAGTGTCAGAGACGTGCGCTATTTGTACGATTTTTACGGAAGTCAGTCTCATCGACCGGCGCAACCACGTGTTGAAAGTTGGGGGGTCCCAAGCAGCCAATAGCAACGTGATCTGAGGGCGAGCGAAGCGAGCACGCCACTAGCAGCTGGGGTCTTGCTTCAATATCACGTATTTCAGCGTGTTGATGGAAGTGTTGCATAATTGTGATGTCATGAATGACATGACTAGGATCATGTATACATAAAATACCAAAATGTTTTATTAATTAGATTAAGCTAGTAGTAAAGCTACACACAGACTGTGCTAACTGTGTGACACAGTTAGCATGATTCACTTGACCACCTGTTTTTTTTATTTATTTTAACTTTCACCTGTGAAATATGGATGTTTCACGATAATAAACGCTTATCGGACTATTTTGGACCTCCCAGAAAATAAGGTCTTCCAGAAGTTGGGGAGGTCCATATAAAAGTAGGGGGGTCGTGACCCCCGACCCCCCTCCAGTGGTTGCGCCCTTGCTTGCTCCTACCTGTCACTAGGAATACATAGCATGGAAGGCAAAGTTCAATGGTAACAAAGTTGATTGAGTGTGACACAAATATGAGGCCACTGCCGGAAGTTACGTCGTATCGTCAGACATTTCTACCCATAGATATGATACTAAACTATAGCTTGGATTGGTTAGTGAGTAATTTAGTTTCTTATAATCTCAAAGAAGCATTTTTATTTCACGCTATATGCAAACCCAGTACTGATTTCCATTGGATAACGATACTTTGTTAGTCACCAACACCTATGTAATTGGCACAATACATACGTAAAGATACCTTTGTGGACATTATTGTAAAAACACCGTCCGTAGCATGGGCGGATCCAGAACATTTTTTAGGGGGGGGGGCTGAGAATCAAAAACAATTATTTTTCAGTAGTACAACAATTACAATGAACTAATCAAAGGGAGAGAAAAACAAAGCACTTTGAGGGGGGAATGGGAGTGCGTTCTCCCCTCCCCTCCCCCCTCTCTCTTTCTTTTTCTCTCCCTTTTTTTAAAACGATTTTAGGGTGGGGGGCTACAGCTCCCTTAGCCCCTCTGGATCCGCCAATGCGTAGGGGAATGTGGAGTAATATAGATAACGTGTGTCACTAGGAATTAGCACAATGGATACAAATAGTGATTTACACGAGCAGTGACGTATGCATACTCGTTTGTGTTTCGCTGTGTGAGAGGGGGGTGGATGAAGTCCCCCTTGACCACAAACAACACTTTTTTGATGTCATTTTTGTCATTATTGGAGAAACACTAATCTTTGCCATTATATCGTCCGAACGTAAACCAAGGGGACATCTCATTCGTCTCTGTACTATAGCTGCGCCAGCCACAACCGACACCATGTCCATATTTAAAACATTGATAGACCTAGGCCTATACTACCTTAATATACTACTCAAAACAATTTAGGGAACACCGGATTTTTAACATCAAATAGGTTTGAAATGTAGTCCATGAACCGGGATTTTCATTTGCAAACCCTCTCTCTTTCAGTAGTCATGTCATGAAATGTGTAATCACTACATGCATCCTTTATCATCTGTTTCATTGTGCAGTTGTTTCTCATCAATTCTGTGAAACATTGTGTTTATCTGAAATAAATGATCTTGCTTTAACTGAGATTATTCCGGTGTTCCCTAAATTGTTTTGAGTAGTATATTTTGTGTGATGGTTTTTGCTATTAAAACATTATCATTTTATCACACTTCAAGTCCTTATTTTTTTGGGATGAATCACATAATTGTTTGGTATTGTCTGGGAAATTTGTAAACCCTTAAAACTTACATGCAGATCGTGGCCAGTGACCGTCAACAGTTTGGTAAAATAAATAAAACAATGTCTGCGACAACTGAAGAGTAAATAAGAGTTGACCTCAGAACTTTGTGTACACTGTAAAATATTACCCGTAAAATTTACGGTCGAAAGTCGTGCAGCGAGTTGCCACCTTTCTACCGTATTTTTACGTGTGGACCGTATTGTATTTTACGTTAAACCATTATTTTTACGGTGAAAAGTACGTTAATACTACGGGTAACATATTTGGTAACCGTAATTTTTAATGCTTTTACCGTTTTTACTGGCACCCTAGCTGCCAGGTAAAGCACCGTAATTTTACGGTGGAAGTTTTACAAATTATGCCGTACATTTAACGGGACTTTTCTACGGATGGAACGCTGCATCAGCTATGGAATTAATCAATGCAACTGTTTATTGTACACAATGTCTTTCACTTACCTACACGTACACGTAGTCTGGTTCTTTTTTCAACCACTCCTGATCCTCTCCGGTTACTAATGTACAGAACATGTATCCTTTATATATACTGTCTTTTCGAAACTCTTTTAGTCATGGTGGCATGCAATTATAATCTATATTTCAATATTTTAAATTTTGAATGTACTTTTTACTTAAACATAGAAAAGAACATCAAAATCTTACCTTTTAATCATAAAATTAACAATAAATTATTTGAAAATGGCCTGAAATCACCCGTGTTTAAATATTTAAACATTGGAAATGATTCGAGCGCAAAGCTATGTCAAAGTTAGGTCAGATCATTTACATATTGGATATATCCCAGAGTGCAATGGGAGTGGCCATAATACGGGTTTCGGCCGTAAAACATTGAGAAAGGGATGATTACGGTAATTTACCGTAGAATTTACAAACTTTTCGGCGTAAAATTACGGTAATTACGATTTCCACGATTGTGCTTTTGTGAGTCTGTAAAACCATGACGCCGAAGTTTAAAGTCCATTAAAGCGAAGATACAACACGGGTAATGTTTTCTTTTTTAAAGTGTCAAGATATGCTTGACAATTAAGTGACCTGTGAGATTTTCAGCTTATTATGGTGTCTCGTTCATGGGAATACAAATACGAATATTTTATTCGTTAAAACATGGAGTTTTGATCTATTAAAAACGAAAATTTAATTGAGGAATTTTGTAAACCTCACAAATTTGTAAACAATTGAAGGGATGTTTTATATGATCGTAAACTTCACAAAGCAAGTAAATCTGTGATCTAAGGTTTTTCAAAAAAATAGCTGCGTTTTAACATACTATTTTGTTTCTTTAAGAAGAAAGCACTTCAACACCATGTAAGTTCAAAACAACTGTACACTATTAATAAATAAATACTTAGGCCTACTTGATGTAGGGCTGTGCCGGGTATCCGGGTATCCGGATACCTGACCGAAACGGTCATTATACTCGGTTCCATTTTTCGGTTCCAATTACCCGTAAACGACTTTTTAAAATTCGGACTTAACATTTGAGCGGGGCAATAGAAATCTGTGACTCTTGAACAATGCATTTGTACAGACAATTATCTTTAAATTCAAGAGATTACACTCCAATAAAGAAAAGATCGATAGACTGGTATCCTCTGTGTTATAAAAGTCAATTTGTTACCATTTACAGTACATGTATTTGTACACCACCAAATTAGTTTCTGAAGACAGCAATTCAACATTAGAAGGAATACAAACTGCATACATTTTCACTTTTTAAGCCGAAACTTTCACAGGTTTTGTTGATTGATTCTGGGTGCATTTACAGACATTACCAAAGTGTGCATTGACTTTATAATGTGCAACTATTAAGATAAGTTATGTTTTTCTTTTGTTACAGAATATCAACATTTTTAATCATCCCTTTAAATTAGGCGATCAACAACATCGCGGTGATTTTCCTAGCTCATGAGCATACACTTTTGTCTGCAGTGTCCAACCGCTTGTGATAACTGTTTGAATTGGTTTCATAGTGTGGGTATCGAGGTGGCTGATTTCCTTGTAATGTCATAGTAAGGGCACTTGAAGTAGGGGGAGGGGCAATTGAAGTGGGGAGGGGCACTTGAAGGAGGGGAGGGGCACTTGAAGGAGGGGAGGGGCACTTAGGACACTTTTTATTGTACAGTCCAATATGTTTTTTAGGGATTCGAATCATGTGGTAGAGGGAGACGCGCCAATGGGTGGGCATGCATAGTTATTATGTTATTCAAATGTCTACGCATGTTCATTTATTTGTCTGTCTGTCACTGTCTGTATTTGTCTCTATAGTTTTGCTATGTCTCTCTGAATCCACGTATAAAGGTTTTTTGCCTTTGAGAAAGAACCTGCGAGGTTCGAAACTTAAGGCCAATAAACTGCTAGGCCTATTTTTCATTATTTTATACTACAAGTTGGTAAGCAGTTTGCAACAGCCAAATATCTATTTATTTGATCTAAAGCTGGCACACGTTTCAATCATCCCAAGAAATTATCTTATCTTAAAACAAAAGGAAATGTCATGTTGAATTTACAAAAATGTTTTGATATACCAATTATGACCATTTATTGTTTTGAAATATTCACATATTTGATAATATATTTTTTGAAGAAAAAAAAATGGTCAGTAAAATGAACGTAGCTTTCCAAAACCCAATGCCTTCTCTTTAAGTGTTTTTATACAGTAAAAATTAACACATCGATTTAGGTGATGCTTTCTATTGGTTTTCCAAGATCTTTCTGGATACGAAATGATGTCACGTCTCGGATTCAGGTTACATCTCGACCAGTAGACTACTAACTAACCCTTGCCCCTCAGAGTGGCCTGCACAGAAAGGCTTGATTTTACTCTTCTAACCATGCAACACGCTCAACATGTATATAGACCAAAAAGTGGGTCAGTGCACGTACGCCACCCCACCAAATATTTGTAAGCAGTTAGATAATAATGAATAATTTTGTAATCTGGTAATTACTGGAGTTGATAACTGCCTTTGCAAACAAAGGCGGCATTTGGAGTAACTGTCAGTCGGTATATATGGCACCCAGCATTTAGCCTACTTGGCCAGCGCCACCGTGAAATGATCCTTGGCTACGCCACTGCTGTTCTCGCAATGTGTTTCCTACTCTGTTGATTCCGCTTTTCCTTTTCGGTCTGATTTTGTATTTTTTTTTAAGGGTTGGCAAATATTGCACTGAGTTATTTTCTTTTAAACTAACTATTTTGTTTTACTCTGAACCACATTTTGGATTCCCCAAATCGCCAAAATCGCAGAGCTTCCGTGGGCTTCGCTCCATCCCCTTAAGCCTACGTCTGTGGTTAGAATATCTATGCCTCTTTCTCTCTGTCTGTCATCACTGTTTCTCGTTAAAACCGGACATGCTCCTCTGCCCCTCCGGTTGTTAATTATAAATTGACTTTTGAAAAAGGACGCCACTAACTTAGACCTATTGGCATTCATTTGACAATTTCAACGAGCATTTCTCCAAATTTCACAATGAAAGTTCAGAAGGTTTACCTCCATCGTGCGGTTAATTAAACAACAAAATAAACACACCAATAATTGGAATGATGATTTACACCGTTTTTCCTAAGGTGTTTTTGGGGATACGAAATGGTAAACTGTATATAACCGTCAGCTGCTGAGCAACCGTCGCCCTCGACTGAATTATCACATACGACATTAAAGATATATCGCCCGTGTTTTTGGCTATGTTAACGGTACTTTCTGAACATTTTTTCCCCATCGGAACATCGCTGTTTTACTTGAAGAAGGGAAGACGAATGCTTTAAAATTACATATTTATTTGTTCTCAAAATAACTGTGCCAAAAGCATGGCTTTACAGTAAATGTGTACCGAAATGAATTTATGGTGGGTGCCATGGGCGGATCCAGAATATTTTTAGGGGGGGGACTGAGAATCAAAAACGATTTTTCAGTACTACAAAAATTACAATGAAATAATCAAAGGGAGAGAAAAACAAAGCACAGTGAGGGGGAAATGAGGGGAAACATGAGGGGGAATACCTTACGTTTGTATCTGATTCTGTTTTTTTAATATTTTTTTATTTTTTATTATTTTTTTAAAACGATTTTTTTTTGGGAGGGGGCTACAGCCCCCTTAGCCCCCCCCCCCCTGGATCCGCCAATGGGTCCCGTCATAAAAGTTTTTTTTTGCATTATTTTACTGTGAAATATCTTATAGTATTTGTTTTCCTTTCTAAAAGGAAATTATCAATGATCCAATGAAAACAAAAACATCCTGAAATCGCCAGTAAAGCACGGACGATGCAGGTTCATCGGGCTTGGTATATAATTGCAACACGATTATACTTTGAAACTTGATTATAGTATGCCGTATATCCGTGTGTGTGAACGCTGTAACGTGATGTTGACTTGAGGTTATAGTGTGGTGACAAAAGAGGCCTTTAGATGGATGGTGGAAATTGATCTCGGGATGGCGGAAGATGGTAGACAATGTTTGACGTCACGTTCGCTCTTATTTCTCGAAAAGACTATTTTAGTACGTGACGTGGGTCTGACCATGATTACGCATACAACGTAGGCTGCGTGGTACCGGCGCGGGGTCACTTATGATTAATAATAATAATAATCTGTGGACTTATATAGCGCACGTATCCACCAACTAAGTGGTGCTCAAGGCGCATTCTTTTTTACGTGCATTACACAACACACGGGACCTACGGCTTTACGTCCCATCCGAAGGACGAAGCAATTATGGTTAAGTACCTTGCTCAAGGACACAAGTGTCACGACCGGGGCTCAAACCCACACCCTGCTGCTGGCAACACCAGAACTTGAGTTCGGTGCGCTAGACCGCTCGGCCACGACACTCCCATTGATACGGATGGAGGTGGTACGATCGATCGAGCTTGCTTTTACACTTTTGAACTTCCAGGAAAACAGTTTCTAAGTGAACTCATGAACAAAAAACCAGGTGAAAGGTAACGACTCTTTCGAAAAAAAAGAAGCTAATTCTGTAAGGATTTCATTTGTTTTGCCTATTATTTTGGCGAAAAGAATGTTCACGAATATTTTTTCTCTCTCTTAATTGCTTTTTTAGGTAAGATATCCACTGTTTTGCATGGTCATAATAAGCTTACCGTTGACAATTTCAAAAGCTGCGTTGATACCAGATTATTGGTCAGTTGAGTGTTTGAAGCATTTCGAACATTTTCGACTTGTAATAACATAATCATTATATCGAGCGCTAGGCCTATATCTCGAGCGCTCTTTTAACATAATGATCAAACAAGTATACACAGTCATCTAACCCGTGAAAGAATCGTCACAATAGGTGGCAAATATTTTGTTTAAAAACACGGACATTTAGACATCATTAACTTGAATTTGCTTTAAATAACAGGTACTACGTAGCACTCTTGATCTTCGTTCTGAAGATGAGAAATCGTTCAGGCAAATAACAAGAGACGCAGTCTGGCAACTGGCAAAAATGGTTAAAATAGAAAAAGGAACATAGGCCTATTTTCAACCCCTTTTTTCTTTTCGTTTATTTCTTAAAAAGATTCCATATTGGATGAAACTTTCACGGTATTGTTTTATGATATATTTATTTAAAACCAGATAATTGAAATTAACATTAAGTTTTCAAACGCCAATGTTATTCCTTCCGTTTAAAAGAAAAAAATCTCCTTTTGAGAATTTGAAAATGAACCAATAAACCATAACAAAATCATGGCAAAACTCGAAAAGCACTCTTAGAGCGCAAACATCCACCAAGTACAGCATTTTTCAGAGAAACAATAAAGAAGTTATCAATTACCCTATTTAATTATGCTGTACTCGTAGATAAATTTTGTAAAAAAATAAAAAATCTAAAACAATCCCCACCGGGATTTGAACTGGGGTCTCGCACGTGACAGCCGTACACTGTAAACAAAATTCCGTTATTTTACGGAAAAAGTTCCGGCAGCAAAATTACCGGAACTTTTACGGATTCTTTTTTAACGGAATTATGTTAAAATTACGGAGTAAAACTGTATCTTTTAACGGGAATAACACAAAATTAATTCCGTACAAATACGGCAACAAAAATTTACCGTAAAAATAAAATCTGTATATTTACGGATTAAATTGTATTTTAACGGGATTAACACAAAATTGATTCCGTACAAATTACGGCAAAAAATTTTGTCCGTAAAAATAAAATCCATATATTTACGGATTGAATTGTATTTTAACGGGATTAACACAAAATTAATTCCGTACAAATCCGGAAAAAAAAGAAATCCCAAAATTTACGGATAAAATTAACAAAAAATGAAGACTTTTCCAAAAATTCCGTATTTTTAATGTTTTCCATAAAAAGATGTGTAAATTCAACGAACATAATGTTAAAGTCTACCAGAACTACATGTCTATGGACATGAAAACTTGAGTTCCATTATGTTTCAATTCTGTGGTGATATGGGGAACATCATAAACTTCAAAGCACGGATATCTTCCTGTACAGGGTAAAGAGAATCTAAAGTGATGAAGGTACTAACTGTAGCATATTTATTTTAGCACAAGGAAGGATGAAATCTCGAACTTCACACGACACTTACATTGTACAAAATAATTTCAGAACAACTGAGGTTTAGGTAGGCAGATCCTGAACATCAAGAATTTAATAAATGGAACAAATTGCCCACAACAATGAGTTTTCAATAGCAATTAACAGCTTTTACATTTACATCTCAAAACCTAACACCAGTTTTCCTGAGAAAGAAAATCCAAAAGGATGTGCTCAGGTGTGGATCCAGAGGAGGTTGCCCCCTCCCCTGCACTCTGGATCCGCCCCTGGTGCTCAGACTCAATCCATGATTGCCTGCAAAGTGCAACCGGGCCGAATTTCATAGCACCATTTAACGTGGAATTCTGTGCTTACACCCTTCTGTGGCAAATAAATGTACGCACTTTACAGGGTGCCATAAGCACAGAAGTCTGCGGAAAGCATCACCTTGAAATAGACCCCTGTACTGATGACGTCATGGTTTCCTCGTTGCAGAAGAATGGGAAACTATTGTGTCTCCGCACAGCTGTCGGAAATGCAGTACTCAGTTACAGCACTGTAATAAACAAACAATGTAATAAACAAACCATGATGTCATCAGTACATATGTCTATTTAGCCCTGGCCATCAAGTTTGTCATCTGGTCTATGCATGCAATCGGTGTATGAGCTGCTATTTTGGAATTCAATTGGCCAGGCTAGGTTTAGTAAACAGGAAGTTTTCAGTTTGAGTCCTGCACGCCTGTAATTGTTTCTCTAATGAACAATAAACATGCATTACTAAACATTACTAAACATACCACAAAAAGAAACTCTTTTCAAGTGACCATTATTCTAAAACAAAAAGTTATGCTAAGTTATGTTACCCGCATTTTGACACCTCATTTTTAAAAATATTTTTGATACAGCAGTCATTTGAATGCAAATAAGACAAATCAAAGTTGCACTCAAAAGCTGTTGAATTGACATTTGTGCCATGATTTTGAGTTGGTGTGTGTAACCAATCTGTGTGAATTTGCACTAATCAATAGCTTTTGAGTACAACTTTTGAGTACAACTACTACTACAAAGGTCAAAATCAGTCAAAATCTTGATATACTTGCCAAGGTATATCTAGTGCACATAAACGTCGAACACTGTCAAACCTTACGCGTAGTAAGTACATTTACAGGTCAAAATGATTCAACCGTTTTTGACTGGTAAAAGCATTGTCTGGTATTGTTCAAAATGACAGTAAAACCAATCAAAAATGCCCCCGTGTGTACATTTGGGTCAACAGTCCAAAGCAGGCAGTTGACTGGTTTTGACCTCTATAGCTACTTGCCACTAGAGTGCAGTTACAATGGGAGGGTAAATGATTTAAAATCTTTACACTGGCCGATTCCACACTAATGGGCACAAAAGTGTGACATGGGAGGGCAACATGGGATAGTAATAACAAAATGAAGTATATGTTGCCATGTATTTTTGTCTGTGTACATTCAAAGGCGCATGAGGATTGTGGTTGAAAAAAAATAGATAAATGTTTGAGCATTTAAGAAACTGGAGGAGATAAATCTTCAAGATTTATACGTATGTAACAGGAACGGACATTTTTGTTATCATTTGGTAGAAATTATACTGAAATAAATTGATTGACCCAACATTGTCCAATAACAATTCTACAGACCCTTAGGGATAGTTACTAGCCAAAATTAAGAAAGCCCCACCCCTGGTGAGGAATTATAAGGTAAACAACAAATTGTTATGTACAAACAAAGACAGACTTTTGTCACAAAATATCTGTCCAATGTTCGTACGCGACTTATTTCCCATTGTTATTTCCTTAATACCCATGACAATATCCCAGTTTTACTGCTTACAATCTTAAAGGGTTAGGAATGTTACTGGCACAATATTTGGTATTTTTTATTTATTATTTCTTCATTTATTAGGCCATATGTCTGTCTTTTGTTACATACGTAACACTTTTCAAATGACCTTGTAATTTCTAAAGGTCACGGATTAATTTATTATTTTTTTGCTATGAACAATCATGAACAGCTTTGGAATGTACAGGAAAAGACTGGGACAAAATAGTTACTCTCCAATGCCTCTCTTACAAAGTTTTCTTTTTGGCCCATTAGTGTGGAATTGCCCAAATCAATATTAGGCCGTATCCGAATTGGCAGCTACAGCTACAGCTACGATTGTTGCTAAGGGTGTTGCTAAGGGTGTTGCAAGGATGTCCGATACTTCATCGCCTGATGACGCAGCGATCCAGCCGTAGCCACAGCTATAGCCGCTAATTTGGACATGGCCTTTAATTTACTAACTCATTTGTCCAATCACTCTCAAAGAGAGCCACTGCATTGAGTGCAAAGACTTTACCACTGACTTGGCCTTCCCGCTTCTTCAAGCCAGTCTTGGATCCTGTACTTGGATTTATTCCCCATGAAGAATCTGTAATGAAAAAGATCATTAAAATTACTCACCCTTTGACCAACAAAATCAACCTCATAAATACTGAATGACAATGGGATGGTTCAACATTGTTTTTTGACGAGTACAGTATATATTATTTGTTTTATTGTCCATGATGCAATTATTACATCTATTGAAATTGTTTGTGGTGCCCTCTGCTGATAATTATAGGATCTGCTCGGTTGTCTAGTAGTTAAGACATCTGCTCTAGAATGGGGGAGTCGTGGGTCTCGAATCTCACCCAATTAGTTAACCTGTGGATTTTTTTTACAGGTCTCGGAGAGCAGTGAGGTGTAGGTAAAACCAAAATTAATATTCATTATCCCGAATGCAATTTAAAACAAGAGTACAATATTATTCCATCCTCTTGGTGTCAAGAAACATCAAACAGATAGCCTGGTCAAATGGCAATTCAAGTCAAAGTGCACCTTTAAATCTTTCCTTTTAATCAAAATTGACCAACATTAAATGTTTGACAATCACATTGTTTTGAGTGTTAAGACTGTCACATTCCAGTCAAATTCAACTTACCTCTGAACAAAATCAAGGGTGCAGGATGCCTCCTTAGCATAATGTATGTTAAAAACATAGTTAGGCCGCAAACATTAAGGTTAGAGCTTTATCTCCCTTCACTGATTTGATGATATTGCCATCAATTGCAGGTATTGCTCCGCCTTAGGTGAGTACATGTTTCCTGCAACAAATTATTTTAAATTTTAAGTAGTGTACCTCAATTTTAAAGGGATGGTAGAGCATGGATTTTTGAATGAGTACACTCAATCAAATTACCTAGTTTTCAAAAAACAAATCATAAAACCAACCTGTGAAAATTTCATTCAAAGAGATATTGGTATGTAACAGTCATATTTTTTGTCATGCTTTGAATATGACAGCAATTCAGAAAGGAACTAGATGGAAGTGTTTGTGATATTACAAACACATAGGTGTTCGAGTTTTGTCAGGGGCAGTGATGATGACGTCAGAATGTTTTTAAAAGAAACTTTGCATTATTATTTTTTTCATATTAAAGAGTACCCTGTAAAATATGATGTGGTTTGATGATTTGTTTGAAGTCCATTTGAATGAGTTGAACTTAATCACATTATTTATTCTTGAAAAAACAGTTCAAATGTGAAAAACAACTGTTCTGCTACATAAGGGTCAATTTGTAATTTGAAATTCTTTGAGAGAAGGCATTTATTCCTTTGGCGAGTTTTACAACTCGTTTTCGTGTAGTTCCAGATACGAATTGTTATTTTGACGAAACCGTCGTCCTCGCTAATAATGTACGATTTTGAATTTTTTTTCAATATTAAACTTTGACTTCCGGTTGGGACAGGAATAATGTCAAATTAGGGGTCACCTTTGTGTTAATATTATTTTTCGACAATTATTAACAATCTATACAATGATGGAAAGATTGTGAATTTACCCTTGTGGTTGTTGAGATATGATATTTTTAATATTAAAATTTGACTTCCGGTTTGGACAGGAAGTAAAGGTCAAATTGGGGTCATGTTTTTGAAAATATTTTTGACAATTAACAATCTGCAATGGTGCAAAAACTGCGAGTTTACCTCTTGTAGTTGTTGAGATATGATTTTTTAAATAATAAACTTTGACTTCCGGTTTGAACAGGAAGTAAGGTCAAATTGGGGTCACCTTTGTAATTTTTCGACAATTAACAATCTATGCAATGGTGCAAAATGTAAATTTACCTCTTGTAGTTGTTGAGATATGATTTTTTAATATTAAACTTTGACTTTCCAGTTTGGACAGGAAGTAAGGTCAGATTAGGGGTCACGTTCTGTGTACGAAAAAATCACATAATTCAAGATCTACAACATGGTGTAAATATTGTGAAAATATCTTTTGTGGTTCATGAGATATAATTTTTGAAATATTAAACTTTAATTGAGTGTAATTCGATATCTGATGACCTCACTATGACGTCACAACTTAAGATACAACTACATGTTAAGGTCTAACTATGTGTGAAGTTTTAAGGTTCTGTGAACTCTGCAACTATGATTTTTGCTCTGGATATTCACCGAGAGAAGAAGAAGAAAAAGTAAAAAATTAAAAAAAAAAACGAACAATATCAAGAGGTGTTCGCGCTGTGGCTCGAACACCTAATGAGTTTTAGACCCTGTAAGTTTATGGGATTGTGAATTTCAATGTAATTCAGAATGTCGAAAAATCAAACTTTATGTTTTTTCCCCAATTGGCCCTTCGTGAAAACGGTGACGATATGGACCTAAGTCTCTACTGTCTCTAATTAAAATGTTCACATGAATTATGGGCTTGCTGACGAATTGGTTTTTGAATAAGGAGCTTTTTTAATGGAATCTAATTATTAGTTTGGTTGAATTATCTAACTAAAACAGAATCATCCATCATTTTGTAAATTTCGAACCACACATGCAAGATGGCCTGACATGTAACGAGGTGTCGGCTAACCCGTGCTGGATATTATGTTTTCTTTCCGGTTATTGTCAGAAACATTTCTAAAAATCCTATAAATTTTTCGGATTGTTTAAGAACTAGTTTATGCTTTTTTGCTAATCATCGAGCGCAACCACATCATTTAACTCATTTCAATAATTTTTTCACATGACTAAAATACAAGAATGGATGTTGCACTTTTATTTCGCGAAAATAATTCAATTGTATAGTCATAGGTTATTTTTAGTCATGTGAAACGTATTGAAATGAGTTAATTAAATGAGGGTCGCGGTCGGGTGATTACAAAAAGTATAGCTTTAACCGCACCTGGACGGATGATTAATGTCTGGGTTTTACTTTGAATATGTCTGGTTTTAAATAGAATATGCACAGTAGATGGCCGTGAACATTCATCCCATGAAAAGCACCGATAAAGTAATGTTTATAAAGTATTGTACTTGTAGCGTTTGTAGCTGCACGGACTTGTTTTTGCCGCATTCAAAGAAAACGGTGAATTCGCGAAGGCAACACAAACAAACTAAGCCTACCCGTTGAATTATTTTGGTGTGAAATTTAAAAAATGCACATACATTCTGGTATTTTTAGTCAAACTACATGTTAAGGTCTAACTATGTGTGAAGTTTTAAGGTTCTGTGAACTCTGCAACTATGTTTTGTCTCTGGATATGTTTCACTGAGAAGAAGAAGAAAAAGTAAAAAACAAAAAAAACGAACAATATCAAGAGGTGTTCGCGCTGTGGCTCGAACACCTAAAAACCCGAACAATATCAAGGTGTTCGCGCTGTCGCTCGAACACCTATATATTTCTCAGAATAAATGGTACCAATACAAAATTTATACCAGTAAGCATTTTATTAAAAATTGAAAAACATTTTACATTTTGTATTTTAGTAAAATATTTCGCAGTGTATAATTTTGAAGTTTAAGAGTTTTATCGATAACAGCAATGCAGGGTGTAGAGGGAAGGTCACGGATGTCATCCCTTGTCACCATGTCCTGTAAATGTATGATTAAGTTAGTAAATAAATTAACACTTATGACCAAAAACTTGTAAACACTCAAACAGCAGGTTTGGTTTGATTCTGGTTGACTGATTAATTCTCTAGCTAACTGAAAATGCTTACCAACCTTTCCATGAATCAGCACCTCGGAATAGATATTATTAGAAGATTGTTACCCTTACTTGGCTTGGCATAGTTCTTTGATAACATATAGTTCTTTGTTAAGTCATCATATGCTGGCCTGGTTTGGACTATTGTTGGTTGGACTTTATAGCGGTGTGCGTTTTCGGATATTTTTGGGAACGGATACCCGGATACCCGTTTTCATTCTTGTTGAAAACATGCCTCCTTTTGGTGTACAAATACATGTAGATGTTAACAAATTGACCTTTATAATACATAGGATACAATATTTAATTTGATCTTTATTTATAAAAGTATAACATCTTGGTGACAAAATATTGTATTTACTTAAGTTATTTCTGAAATAAAACCGTAAAATTGCTACAAAAGTGTCTTTACACTGTACAAAAGAAAGCTCCATTGATATGATCACACGTGCACACGCACGGCGGTGCATCACGCAGCTTCAGTGGCCTCACACGTGACTGTGTCAGGAGTGACTTTCATATCATCAGAATGAGACAATGATGGTGTGTGCGTGTCAGAGCGCATGCGTATAGCAAGTTCACTTGGATGTTCATGTCAGAAATACGTGTTGAATAATGGCATTGGTCGATCAAAGGCGATGTGGGCGGAACTAACCTGTTGTGGGAAATTAAAACGATTCATGTGCTTGCCTTGCCGCGCCCTGCCTTCTAAATAAGGATATCCGTACGTCATGGTGGCTTTGGATAAGGACATGATTTTGCTTAATAAAATAATATTATGAAACTAACAAACTGCAAAATATTACGAATCTAAAATCAGAACTTGAATATTAATTGTTTCTATCACAATGAATTTTAGTTAAATGTCAATGGCCTGTCAATAAACCTTGTTTCCTGAAATAATGAATTTACTATAAGAGACCTAGCTAAGAATAATTAAAAAATAACAACTACTACTTACTAATAATAATAAAAGCTAAACAATGATTTTAAGAATTAAGATTATTTTCAGAACCCAATATTTCTCTTTCAAAATCGGTTGCGGTGTACTGATTGGTACTTATCATTGTTATAAATCATGTTCACTTTGGTGGGGTGGCAGTTATGTCCTTTATTACAGTATATGTGACAACCCTTAGGGTGGTTTATTAAGAAAAGTTAATCACCCTTCAATTCGCACCTTCACCCAAAGTTTATTTGAAGGCGAATTAGTTTGAATCTCACCACGTAGCCAACACGGCGTGAGGTCACTACCTGTAATGCAATGCGTGCGGGTGTGTGTGAGTTAGTTTTTGTAAGAGTGTGCAGCATGTTATGTAAGGGGTATAGAGTCATGCGCATGCTCAGATGAAAAATCCTGCAGGAAAGAAAACAGTAAATCCATACTGGATCCTGTTGCACTCTTAATATAATCTAGTACACATAACTTCCAGTCTGCTTTTACACTGATTAGTGGCTTTATATCGCTGTACATGATGACTCCTAAATAATAATAAATCAATTCTTGAAAGGAAAACTAACATTCATTTTATCATGGAGGAAAGTTCCCTTCCTTCCTCCGTCATTTTACATAGTGTATTGTTCCAGATAAGTAGTGTTGTAGCACAGATTTGTTTTGGCCATTCAAAGGAAACGGTGAATTTGCAGAAAAGGGGTTCAGAAAGTTTAAAGACTAAAGTGATTTCAGTTCATTTGTTTCCTGATATCCCTTTTCCTTTTTATTTTATTTTTTAGAAAGTTAACAGTTACTTTAGAGCCCATCTATCAAATTGCTGGCTCTTACTTGGCTGTGAACACTCATTTTATGGTGTATACTATAGACGCATAAAAAACAACAAACAACATGTAGGCATTGAAAGAAAAAGTGCAGATCCTATATTGTATTTTTAGTCATATGAAACGTATTGGAATGAGTCACAAATGAGGGTTGTGCTCACATGATTTGCAAAAAGCATGCGATAGCTTTCAAACTGCAACTGGACGGATGAATAACTTTGAATATGTCTGGGATTTTTAATATAATATGCAGAGTAAATGGCTGCGAACACTCCTGAAGTAGTTCAATGAACAATCTAGTTTTCTGAGGTATTTTTACATAAGAGTTCGAGCATTGGTATGAATTAAGACAAGTGATTGTTTGGGAAGGGCTATCCATCTTTGAGCAATTTATATGAAATACTAACCATAAGTAAAAACAAGTAATTAAAATGCCATTTACAAGCCTCCCGTGTATTTTCAATTTTGATGAGAAAATCATCCAGGTAAGCAACGACCCCATTACAACCATGATGCTGCATCATACGAGAGACATGCAGACGGAGTAATTCTATGAAAAATGCATGGCGCACGTGTATCTCCAAATGGAAGTTTAGTACCATTAAACAAGTCATCGGGATGACAGGTATATATATATACCGATAAGCACTTGAAATCAACTTTGGAGTCATATGTTTGAGTAATACTTTGTTTATGTCTTCCAGCGCGTTGTAATGGGCAGCAAATTTTGGTGCGCTTTCATCCGTCGATCTTTTCAAGTTTTGGATCAGTAGTCTGAAGCTATATGTACATGTACACGTGATGTATAGCCTACACTGATGTTTGGAAAAGGCACTAGCACAACAACCTTGACCTACCATTGAATTATTTTGGCGTGAAAGAAAAATTATTTTAGTCATATGAAATGTATTGAAATGAGCCGTTGCGCTCAGATGACTTTTCAAAAAGCATACTTAGCTTTCAAACTGCAACTGAAGGGATGATTAATGATGTCTGGGGTAACTTTGAGGATGTCTGGTTTAATAGAATATTCCACCAAATGTACACTGGTGTATGACAAGAAACTATAAATCCTGATATTTTGAGATATCTGCAAACACATTCTTAGTATGGTTTATTTTTAAATAGGAACTATACATCTCAAATGGCATCTCAAATTACATCTAAATATTAAACACATTTAGGATAAATAGAGAATTAACTGTTGCAAACTGCTTACCAACCTAAAGGACCTGTAGTATAAATGCAAACTAGTAGTAATATTCGTTTCGAACCTATAGCAGGTTCTTTCTCAAAGGGAACATAGGATTGATAAATAATTAGTAGCGTGTTTGTTAGGGTGTTATTGATATAAATTACGGGTAGTTTACTGTCTTAATACATGTACCACGAACAAAATAACACGCGGGCATGGATTCACTGTTTTCTTCCTTATGTATTCATCGCAACATGTAAATTTGTGTCAGTAGATAACGTCAGTAGTATGTTAGATAGGGCTGCTAGTGCAAGTAGTAAAAAAAATGATTTTTTAGGGGAAGTACCTAAACATTTTTTTTTAATATCATAAAAAATGATTTGTAAACGGTGCGCCGACTTTGACTAGAATTGCGCAAAGTATGACGTCATGAAAAGATTGATGACGTCATGAAAAGAGTTGCTGGGTATAAGTAGGAGTATGTATAAAAAAAATTTTTTTTTAAACTTGAAAAACGTTTACAAAAAATGAAAAAAGAAAAAAATATTATGTAGAACTATAGTAAAGATGAGTATGGAGATGAAAAAGAAAACAAAAGTGTTCGTTCCTTTTAAATGGTTATTAGTAGGCAAAACGAGCAAGTGTTGTATACTTAGCTCACCATCGCTGGAAAATAAAATGTGGGAAAAGTCCCCCGACTGAGTGTAAGAAATGTAAAAAAGGGACAAAAACACTGATAAGTTTATGTACAAAATGCGCAAAGATATTAAACGTGCAAAGTTCTAAACAGTTAAACAATAAAGCTAGACGAAAATATAATTTAGTGATGAAAGAGTTGTTAGAAAAATCATAAAAACGTTTATAAAAAAATGAGATAAATTAAAAAAAAAAAAAAAAAATTATTATCTAGAACTATAGTAAAGAGAGCATGGAAAATAATAAATATTTATCGAAATGGACATTATCAGAATTACAAAAGATTTTCACGAGAACACTTTGGAGAAATAATTTTTACAAAAAATAGCAAGGGTAAAGTTGATAAACGATCTTATTACGAAGGTGTAAAAAAGTATTTACGTCTACATAAACCAAAGCCATTGTATAAATTAAATTTAGCTGAACTTAAAGAGCGTATAACGGTTGAAAATATTGAGCTTCCAGAATGCGGCGCGGGTAAAAGAGCGCAGTTGTTAAAAAAGACTATATAGCCGCTATTAAAAGGTTTCACGGTTTTGAACCCGAGTTAGCTTTTGACGAACCACCGTTAATTGGTGGTAGATATTTACGCGAACGAAGAATGATAGTTCCGCTGAATCATAGCAAAGAAAAGATTTAAACATTTTTGGGAAGGGGTAAAACTAAAGATTATAGCCAAGTTTGGTATAGATTTGCAAGAATGATATATATACGTATTAGATTACATAAAGAAAAATTAGACGATACGATCGATTTTGCTGAACCAAGATTTCATAATAATAGGCAAATTGTTTTACTTAATTTGGATGACATTGAAAATATATTTAATACCGTTTTTTCACAAATTCAAGAGTCTTTAGAAAGTGGACGCATAACGGTTCTGGATGGGAGGTAAATCGTATCGTTGATATGAATATTACTTACGCGAGATATCAACCTTTAAGAGGCGGTTCTTATATCGAGTTATGTGACTATATAAAATAAAAAGCATGCATCAACGTAAAAACAAAGACGATAATTGTTTACGATGGGCGCTGCAGCGCTCTTTTCCCCGCAAAACATAACGGTGAAAGAACGTCCAAGTACCCGACAGAGGATGGTTTAAATTTTGATAACATCGACGCTCCTACACCGATCAATCAAATAAAAAAAGTAGAGAAACAAAACAATACAGCTATAAACGTTTTTGGTTGTGAATCAAAAACGATATTAGTTTACAACCTTAGCGATCAACCCGCGGAACTAGATCGTATTAATTTATTATTAATTGACAAAAGAAGAAGAAAAAGAATTAGATCTCACTACGTTTGGATAAAAGATATAAATAAATTACTTTTTAACCAAACAATGTATAAAGCTAAAAAACATTTTTGTTTGAGATGTTTACAGGGTTTTTCTACGGAAGCGTATCTTGAAGATCACATAAAAATGTGCAAGGGAATTAATGACAGACCAACGAAGATCGTAATGCCGGAAAAGGGTAAAAACGATACACTAAAGTTTATAAATACTCATAAAAAGATGAAAGTTCCATTTGTTATATATGCCGACTTTGAATGTATTATTAAAAAGGTTAACGATGTAAATGCTACTAATACTACAAAACTACAAGAACACGTCGTTTGCGGTTATTCATACGTCGTTGTTCGTTGCGACGGTCAAACTAGTGATCCTGTCGTTTACAGAGGAGAAGATGCGGCTAAACATTTTTTAAATGAATTAGAAAAAGAAGAAGAAAACATTAACGAGATATTTACAAATCCTCAAAAAATAATAATGACTAAAGAAGATGTAGAAGATTACAACTCTGCTAGCAAGTGTTGGATATGTGAAAAGGGATTTTTTGAAAACGATTATAAGTTCTGAAAAGTACGCGATCATTGTCACATTACCGGAAAATATGGGGTGCTGCACGATAATTGTAATTTAAAACTAAGTTTAAAACCAAACAAAACTTTTATTCTGGTTGTATTTCATAATTTACGAAGCTACGATTCTCATCTCATTATGCAAGCTGCTAGTCAAACGCGAGGAAATCTAACGTGTATTCCAATATAGAAAAATATATTTCATTTTCAATCGGGCAACTACGATTTATAGACAGCTTTCAATTTTTATTAGCGTCGTTGGATAAACTCGTAAAATCAAACAATTCTTTTTCAATTACTAGCAAGTTTGAATCAAATTTAGAAAAATTTAATCTTTTAAAAAGCAAGGGTATTTATCCTTACGAGTACATGGATAGTTTTAAAAGATTTGAAGAAGTACAACTTCCTTTACAAGAATCTTTTTATAGTAGTTTAAACAACCAACACATTACTAAAAAAGAATATGAACACGCAAAGCAAGGTTTATAAAACATTTAATTGTAAAATTTAGGAGATTATCACGATTTGTACGTGCGTACTGATACTTGCTTATTGGCGGATGTATTTGAAAAATTTTCGCGCTACTTGTATGAAACAATATGGTTTAGATCCAGCTAATTATTATACGAGTGCTGGATTAAGTTGGGATGCTTTATTAAAACATTCGAAAGTTCGTTTAGAATTGTTAACAGATATCGGCATGCATTTATTTATAGAAAAAGGTACACGAGGAGGAACGTGTATAGTAAAAGATACGCTAAAGCAAATAATAAATACACCTGATTACGATAAAACGATTTCATCTAGTTACATTACATATTTAGACGCGAATAATTTGTACGGGCACGCGATGAGTCAACCTTTACCAACAGGTAATTTTAAGTGGATGACTAATAAACAAACTGACAGACTCGAGAGCGAGGGATTTAAATACAGAAGAGGATGTATTTTAGAAGTTGATTTAGAATACCCTAAAGAATTACACGATTCTCACGATGCATTTCCACTCGCGCCAGAGTCGTTGGTAGTACCGAAAGAATGGATGTCACCCTATAAGCTTAAGTTATTAGGCAATAAACCCCCACCAAACCTTGCAAAAATATTACCAAATTTATACGATAAACGTAATTATGTGCTTCATTATCGTAATTTACAATTTACAATTCATCGCGTTTTAGAATTTGATGAATCATGTTGGATGAAATCATACATTGATTTAAACACTCAACTCAGAAAAGAAGCAACGTCAGATTTTGAAAAAGACTTATACAAACTGATGAACAATTCAGTTTTTTGGAAAAACGATGGAGAAAATGTTGAGAAAACGCGTTAATGTGAAATTTGAAACAGATTAAACGATGAAAAACGAAAATCAAAATTCGTTCACTCATCGCAAAACCAAATTTTGCCGGAGCAAAAGATTTTTGATAACGATTGGTAGTGGCGATTCACATGCACAAAACAAAACTCTTACTCCAACCGCTCGGTCTACATAGGAATGAGCATACTAGATTTATCTAATCTTTTAACCCATACTCTAGATCTTTCATTCGTTGCTATTTCTTGCGCGTATTGATGAGAAAATAATCTTTCGGCTAACGTTCTATTAAATCGCTCTACTATACCTTGCGCTCTATGATTACCAACCTCACCTTTTGTATTTTTACATTATGTTTATTCATTAATACGTTAACGCTAGACATAAATTCTTTTCCAGGATCGACTTTGAGAATTGTCGGCCAAGTAAGCAAACTACAAGTTTTATAACTTTTTCAAACGCATTACTAACTTGAATAGCGGTTTGTATCGGTTAATGGTTTTCCCGCTTTTATATCATACTCGCTTCGTCGCTACATTGTCAACGCGATAGCTTGTACGTCTTTTTGTTCAGCTCCCTTTCCAAGCGATCGTATCGTGCGGAAGAAACAATACATCTGCTTGATGAACCTCATTTGGGTTTTTTCTAGCATACTATACAGATAAAAGAAATCTAAAGTGATAGAAGAGTACTAACTGTAGGATATTTATTTTAGCACAAAGAAGGATGAAATCTCGAACTACAGACACTTACCATTGTGCAAAATAATTTCAGAACAACTGAGGTTTAGGTAGGCAGATCCTGGAACATCAAGAATTTAATAAATGGAAACAAATTGCCCACAACAAATGAGAGTTTTCCAATAACTTAATTAACAGCTTTTACATTTTACATCTCAAAAACCTAACACCAGTTTTTCCTGAGAAAAGAAAATCCAAAGGATATTGCTCAGGTGTGGATCCAGAGGAGGTTGCCCCCACTCTCCGCACTCTGGATCCGCCCTGGTGCTCAGACTCAATCCATGATTGCCTGCAAAGTGCAACCGGGCCGAATTTCATAGCACCGATTTAACGTGGAATTCCTGTAGCTTACACCCTTCTGGTGGCAAATAAATGTACACGCACTTTTACAGGGTGCCATAAGCACAGAAGTCTGCGGAAAGCATCACCTGTGGAAATAGACCCCTGTACTGATGACGTCATGGTTTCCTCGTTGCAGAAGAATAGAGGAAACTATTGTGTCTCTCGCAACAGCTGTCGGAAATGCAGTACTCAGTTACCAGCACTGTAATAAACAAACAATGTAATAAACAAACCACATGATGTTCATCAGTACATGTATATGTCCTATTTAGCCTAATGGCAACATCAAGTTTGTCATCTGGTCTATGCATGCAATCTGGTGTATGAGCTGCTATTTTGGAATTCAATTGGCCAGGCTAGGTTTAATGTAAACAGGAAGTTTTCAGTTTGAGTCCTGCACGCCTGTAATTGTTTCTCTAATGAACAATAAACATGCATTACTAAACATTACTAAACATACCACAAAAGAAAACTACTTTTCAAGTGGACCATTATTCTAAAACAAAAAGTTAACTGCTTCAAGTTATATTACCCGCATTTTGGACACACCTCATTTTTTAAATATTTTTATGCAGCAGTCATTTGAATGCAAATAAGGGCAAAATCAAAAGTTGCACTCAAAAAGCTGTTGAATTGACATTTTGTGCCATGATTTTGAGGTTGGTGTATGTAACCAATCTGTGTGAATTTGCACTAATCAGCCAATAGCTTTTGAGTACAACTTTTGAGTACAACTACTACTACAAAGGGTCCAAAATCAGGTCAAAATCTTTGATATACTTGCTAAAGGTATATCTAGTGCACATAAACGTCGAACACTGTCAAACCTTACCGCGTAGTAAGGAGTACATTTACAGGTCAAAATAGATTCAACCGTTTTTGACGCTGGTAAAAAGCATTGTCTGGTATATCCCTTACGAAAATAAAACCTATTGAGTATTCCTGTGGTACTTCTGTGGTACATGTAGATACCACAGAAATTACTACACAGGAAAAGCAAATATCATCGAGATTGCCACACACATTTATGTGGTAATGCCAACGTTGGGTATCCCAGTCCTGTGGTATTCTTGTGGTACATGTAGATACCACAGAAATTACCACAGAAAAGCATTATCACCGGAGTACCACACAAATTTATGTGGTACGCCAATGCTGGATATCCTGGTTCCTGGGTATTCCTAGGTACTTCAGTGGTACACAGATACCACAGAAATTACCACAGGAAAAGCAATATCATCAGAGTACCACACAAATTTATTGGTAATACAACGCTGGTATACCAGTCCTGTGGTATTCTTTGTGGTTGGGTATTTGTGGCATGGGGCATAGATTTCATAAGAAAGTTATTATTATTCACTTTAGATTTAGTAGGATTTCCCGGCTATTTTAAAAGATTTTCATTCAAATTTACCAGCTATCATGCCATTCAATTTCATCCCACAAAAATTTCCACAATAAACCAAATTTTTTTTAATAAAACCCAATTCATTTGCTATTAAATTTTAACAGTTTTGTCACCCCTCATATAGTCACCAGGATCGTTAAGAACACAAAGCTGTTGCTAATAATGGCAGCATTCAAATTACGATGCTTAATAAATTAGAAGAATTGGGTTCTCACAATTGGCGTAGACTAGACAAAATTGATTACTCTGGACGGGACAAAAACAGTGTTTAACTTTCACTTGCCATTGTTTGAATTCTACTTGATGAAATTAACAGCCAATTTATTTGTTGAAGTTAACTGTTGATATTGTCCTGACAAAAGATAGAAATAAACATTTGAAGTGTGCACTAAACCAATGTTGACGATGGACAAATTCGAATTTGTTCTGTGCAACAACATTTCTGTCATCAATAAGATTAATTTAAAGGGGAAAAATCAATGTATACAGGTTTACTTACAGGAGCGTACCCGCAGGTACCAGACACCACCAGGAAATATTATTCACCTGGAGGTACCTAATGGGTTGTGCATGTACCCATTCATTTCAACAGGCCAGTGTACTGGAATCGTATTTTGTAAGAATTGTAACTGGACCTAATTGCGAAAGTGGAAAATAATTTTCATAGGCAACAAAAATATTGCATATTTTATTCTTTGTAACTTTATTTATGTTTCTCACTGCATGATGATATTGTTTTACCTCTTTTGGGTACTCAGAATTTTTCTTGAAATGTTTTTTGACTTTTAAAAGAATATTGTTGTACTTATCACAAAAAACTTGCCTCCATTGACTTTTGTAGTTGTACACATCATCTATGCAAGGAACTTGTTTTTTTTTATGAAGCCATGTGACTGCAGAGTACCAATGATTTGTACCAAGCCTGTACAGCAGTACAGGATAGAGGCTTGTATGATGCATGTTACCAGCTAAATAACTGTTTATTCCAGTGCACATGTTTAGGAAATGTTATTATTGGCTTGTATATATTTGTAAAATTTTGTCCAATTTAAGTATTGGTTTAATATAGCAGCCACTAGTGATTATAGTTACCATAGATTAACAGAATAGAATCAGATGTGAGTTATGCTGCCATGAATTTGTTTACCGTAGTCTGACATAACTGCACGAATTAAGTGACTAGTTACGTTACCTGATGATGGTACTATAATACATGCGGTATTGTGCACTATTGTACATGTGCGTAGTGTACAATACACAGTTTACATTCATGATGGAAGGCCGCATAACGTTAGAACCATGATGGACAAGACGCCTGAACAGGAAGAAAGGTAAAAATTTCCCATATATAAGCCTGAGAACCTGATGTGCACATTTTGTCGCAGTTCAGTCACGAATTGATGCGACTGCTCAAAAAATTAAATTGATTTTAAAATTAATTTTACTTTTTAATTATCAAAGTTTAGGAAGGTACTTAACACTGATACCTTTCTTTTCTGCCAAATTTCAAAGTCTTGGAAACACCTACATTACGTTGGTTAGAACACTGTGTCTCCTACATTGTTCGGATATGTTTGATATGAGAATATGGCAATAGTAACATAACTCAAAATATCTATCTTTGTTTACTTTAGAGTGCTTCATGGATCGTCCATCCAGATGAGAGCTAATGAGGAGAAGTGAAAGCTCATTGAGGCTGTGAAGTTTAAGAAGTACATGTACAAATGTATATTTTGTGAGAAAAAAATACAGGACATTAATAGACTAATATGGAAACAGATAAATTAGTAAAATTAGCGAGTTTGTCATTGGTGATTCTGGATGAAACTTTCTAAAAAATGAACATTTTGGATTGACCAGTCGATATTAATGTCCGCTATTTTCTCTACAGACCAAAAACCTATTTCTTGTATTGTCTATCTATACCACTAATAGAGGAATTTGAAGGGATAAAAGTGTTAATTAAAACATGTGGAAAAGGCAAACAACTACATGTAAATGTGCTACTGTGCCAGTGACATCGCTGATTATATTTGCAGAAATTTTACCTAGATCCATTTTAGGTGCTTTGCCTTTTTCCACATGTTTATAATTAATAACTTTACACTGTTAATTAAGAAGATTCTAGGAGCTTGGTGTGTTGTGGATCACAAAATTTCAATCCTTCAAATGCTATTGTGTGATAGAAAATACAAAAATAAGGTTGCTTTGGTGACTTTTAATTAGCAAGTATTAAGACTTAATTGCAGTGACACCATCAATGGAATCTCGATTTGAGTCAAAGTAAGTTTTGTTCTGGAAAAGAACTGGAGGTTTTAACTCGATGTTTCCGACTGGTATGCTATGATCGTCCTCAGTGAGAATGCCGGACTCTGGAAAATGTTGCTGCTTAAGTGTAGACTGCTGGAGGATCATCCCATGAATTAATACTTTAATTAGTGCTTTGCCATTTCCCACATGTTTGTGATTAATGACTTTTAAATTGCCAGTGCCCAGTGACTTCGCTGATTATATTTGGCAGAAATGTTATCTATCCAATTAGGTGCTTGCTTTTTCAACATTTATGATTAAAACTTTACATTGTTACTAAGATGATGAAAGTGTCTGAACAATTTTGCTTCCCTTTATAAAAGCCTGGAGCTTTTGTGATTAACAAAAATTTCAATTAAATAGGTTCTTTGGTGACTTTAATTAGTTAACTTACCTATTCTACACCCATTGCATGATTAATGACTTTACATGTTTTACTTAAGATGGTTAAGGTGTCTGAAAGACAATTTTTGCTTCCTTTAAAGAAGCTTGGTGAGTTTGTGATTAACAACATTTCAACTTTTTAGCATGAAACCCTGTTGTCTGATAGAAAATACAATAAATGTGTTATTTGGTGACTTTATTTCAGTTTTTGCAAAGGGTCATATCATTAATTAACTTGAATTTAATTTATTAAGTTGAAAAAGAAATGTTATAACAAAACCGCAATATAAACTGCAATATTATTCACAGTATTATGGACAAATTTAGATCATCCAGTTGTGCCATTGCTCAACTTCCCAATGAGATGGTTTTCACGCAACAAAGCTTTTTAATTCTTACATGCCATATGGATTGAAGTCCAGATTGTTGAATTGATGCCATTGTAAAACATTTTAAATGGTTAAAAACTCTTCAGTGACTATTAAAACATATGTTAAAGAGATACTACATCTTTGGTAAGTGTTTGGTTAGTACTATCCATAATTTATAAGAGTAGAGATGTTGTATAATAACAAATAACTTGTGAGAATTTCAGCTAGTTTTTGTTGGGCTGTTTACGAGAAAAAATAGTGTAAATTGCATTCAGCCACCTTTTTGTGTACACATTGTAATGGTTAAAAATTATGCATCGCGCATGATAATTTTGAAATCACAGTTCTTTGCCTATTTCTCTAAAACAAAAGCACAAATACTTCAGACTGGGGCCCATCTTCACAGGATATTTTGTTATTTATACTTTTAAAATTATTTATTTACAGCAATGTGTTGTATTCTGAATTTTCTCTCTAAGGCATCTATCAGAAACATTTTACCACTGCAGTTACTATGCCTGTGGTAACGTGCCCATGGTACACTGTGGCAATGTTCCCTGTGGTAACTGTCCTGTCAGGTACCACAGGAATGTTACCTGGGCTCGATTACAGCACGGTGCCATAAGGCGTAACATTACCACAGGACCATGATGTTACTACAGGCGCTCGTTACAGGTTTCAAAGAACACAGGAACATTACCACAGCATGTAACTCTGTGGTAACGCCGGCGGCGCTGTTCCCTGTCGTACCCAGGTAACAATGTCTCCTGTGATAATGTTCCTGTGGTACCTAATGGTAATGTTCCTGTGTGGTAATGTTCTCATGTGGTAATGTTCCTGTGGTAATGTTCCTGTGGTAATGTTCCTGTGGTAATGTTCCTGTGGTAATGTTCCTGTGGTACCTGTGGTAATGTTCCTGTGGTACCTGTGTGTTAATTATTTTTCCTGTGGTAACGTTCCTGTGGTAATGTTCCTGTGGTAATGTTC
This sequence comes from Zoroaster sp. YZ-2022, assembly GCA_029582265.1. NCBI lineage: Eukaryota > Metazoa > Echinodermata > Asteroidea > Forcipulatida > Zoroasteridae > Zoroaster > Zoroaster sp. YZ-2022. The sequence goes on along the minus strand of CM055827.1, from coordinate 31,153,616 downwards.
CTGTAACCAGTAAATGTTCCTGTGGTAATGTTAATATTGCCTGTGGTAATTGCGATGCCTGTGGTAACGTCCTAAAAAAAGCCAACAGGACAATTCCTGTGGTAATGTCAACTGTGGTATGTTTTGTGGTAATACCACAGGACATTTTTGTAAGGGATTAATTCAAAATGCCAGTAAAAACCAATCAAAAAAATGCCCCCGTGTGCACATTTAGGTCAACAGTCCAAAGCAGGCAGTTGACTGGTTTTGACCTCTATAGCTACTTACCTGCCACTAAATTGCAGTTACAATGGGAGGGTAAATGATTCCAAAAATCTTCACTGGGCCAGTAAACAAATGGGAACCTTCACACTAATGGGCACAAAAAGTTAACAGCGACATTGAGGGAGGCAACGCTGGTGGCGCTGCAAAATAAATGAAGTATATGTTGCCATGTATTTTTTGTTGTGCATTCAAAGCGCGCATAAGGGAATTGTGGTTTGAAAAAAAAAAATAGATAAATGTTTAGAGCATTTAAGAAACTGGAGGAGATAAATTTTCAAGATTGCCACGTATGTGAGGAGACAGGGCACATTTTTGTTATCATTTGGTGAAATTATACTGAAATAAATTGATTGACCCAACATTGTCCAATAACAATTTTCACAGACCCTTAGGGATAGTTATTAGCTAGCCAAAATTAAGAAAGCCCCACCTGGTGAGGGAATTATAAGATAAAAAACAAATTGTCTCTTCCCAAACAAAGACAGACTTTTGTCAAAAAATATCTGTCCAATGTTCATTATGACGACTTATTTCCGATGTTATTTTCCTTTAATACCCATGACAATATCCCAGTTTTACCCACAATCTTAAAGGGTTGCAGGAATATTACTAGCTTTAATATTTGGTATTTTTATTTAATGGCCTATTATTACTGATGAGCCATATGTCTGTCTTTTTGTTACATACGTAACACTTTTCAACGCACCTGATATATGTTCTAAAGATACCAGGATTGACTTATTATTTTTTGCTATGAACAATCATGAACAACACACAAAATGTTACAGGAAAAAAAAGGGAACTGGGACAAAATAGTTACTCTCCAATGCCTCTCTTACAAAGTTTTTTTTTTTGGCCCCATTAGTGTAGGAATTGCGTCAATAATTAGGCCGTATCCGAATTGGCAGCTTCTGGCTACTAGCTACGGTTGTTGCTAAAGGGTGACCTTGCTAGGGGTGTTGCCAGAGGTTTGTCCGATACTTCATCGCTACATGACGCAGCTGATCCAGCCGTAGCCACAGCTTCATCGCCGCCAATTTTGGACATGGCCTTAATTTTACTGCTCATTTGTCAAATCACTCTCAGAAGAAACCGCCACCATTAACCGGTGCAGAACTTTCTTACCACTGACTCAATTTCTTCCCGCTTCGCTTCTTCGCAATGATCTTTGGATCCTGTACTTGGGTTTATTCCCCATGAAGAAGTCTGCTGCTAATGAAAAAGATCATTAAAAATTACTCGCCTTTGACCAACAAAATCAACTCATAAATACTGAATGACAATGGGATAGGTTCAACATTGTGTTTTTTTGACGATGCGGTATATATTGTTTGTTTTATTGTCCATGATGCAAATTATTACATCTGTAGAAAAAAAATTGTTTTGGGTGCCCTCTGGCTGCTGCTGATAATTATAGGATTCGCTCGGTTGTCTAGTAGTTGAAGACATCTGCTCTAGAATGTAGGGGAGTCGTGGGTTCGAATCTCACCCAATTAGTTAACCATAGATTTTTACAGGTCTCGGAGAGCAGGAGGTGTAGGGATGAAAACGACTAAAATTAATATTCATTATCCTGAATGCATGACCGAACACAAGAGTACAATATTGGCTCCATCCTAGGGTGTGTCCAAATCATCAAACAGATAGCCTTCTGGTCAAATGGCACCAAGTCAAGGTGCACCTTTAAATCTTTCCTTTTAATCAAAATTGACCAACATTAAATGTTTCACAATCACACATTGTTTTGAGTGTTAAGACTGTCTATTCCAGTCAAATTCAACTTACCTCTGAACAAAATCAAGGGTGCCGGGATGCCTCCTTAGCATAATGTTATGTTAAAAACATAGTTAGGCTGCAAACATTAAGGTTAGAGCTTTCTCATCTCTCTCTTCGCAGAGTTGATGATATTGCCATCTTTGGGACCAAGCAGTATTGCTGCTCTATGGGTGAGTACATGTTTCCTGCAACAAATTATTTTAAATTTTAGTAGCCAGTGCCTCAATTTCAATTTTAAAGGGATGGTGAAACATGGATTTTTGAATGAGTGCACTCAATGTTACAGATTACCTAGCTCAAAGAGGGCTTAAACGTCATAAAACCAACCTGTAAAGAAAAAATTTCATTCAAAGAGATATTATATGTAACAGTCTATATTTTTTTGGTCATACTTTGAATACTATGACAGCAATTCGAGAAGGGACTACTTAGGTGGTAGTGTTTGTGATACACAAAACATAGGTGTTCGAGTTTATGTCAGGGAGACAGTGATAGTAATAACGTCAGAGAAATGTTTTTTAAAGAAAAACTTGCATTATTATTTTTTCATATTAAAGAGTACCTGTAAAAAATATGATGTGGTTTGATGATTTGTTTGAAGTCCATTTCAATGAGTTGAACTTAATCACATTATTTATTCTTGAAAAAACAATTAAATGAAAAAAACTCTTCTGCTACATAAGGGTCAATTTTGGTACCTGAAATTCTTTGAGAGAAGACATTTATTCCTTTGGCGAGTTTTACAACCCGTTTTTCGTGTAGTTCCAGATACGAATTGTTATTTTTGACGAAACCGTCGTCCTCGCTAATAAATGTACGATTTTGAAAATATTTTTCAATATTAAACTTTGACTTCCGGTTGGGACAGGAATAATGTCAAGTGGGGTCACCTTATTTTTCGACAATTATTAACAATCTATACAATGATGGAAAGATTGTGAATTTACCCTTGTGGTTGTTGAGATATGATATTTTTAATATTAAAATTTGACTTCCGGTTTTGGACAGGAAGTAAAAAGGTCAAATTGGGGTCCATGTTTTGAAAATATTTTGACAATTAACAATCTGTGCAATAGTTGCAAAAACCTTACCTCTTGTAGTTGTTGAGATATGATTTTTTAAATAATAAACTTTGACTTCCGGTTTGAACAGGAAGTAAGGTCAAATTGGGGTCACCTTTTGTAATTTTTTCGACAATTAACAATCTATACAATGGTGCAAAAAGTAAACTTACCTCTGTAGTTGTTGAGATATGATTTTTTTAATAATTAAACTTTGACTTCCAGTTTGGACAGGAAGTAAGGTCAGATGGGGTCACGTCTGTGTACGAAAATCACATAATTCAAGATCTACAACATGGTGTAAATATTGTGAAAATATCTTTTGTGGTTCATGAGATATAATTTTTGAAATATTAAACTTTAATTGAGTGTAATTCGATATCTGATGACCTCACTATGACGTCACAACTTAAGATACAACTTCTGTTAAGGTCTAACTATGTGTGAAGGTTTAAAGGTTCTGTGAACTCTGCAACTATGATTTTTGCTCTGGATATTCACCGAGAAGAAGAAGAAAAAGAAAAAAACTTAAAAAACGAACAATATCAAGAGGTGTTCGCGCTGTGGTTCGAACACCTAATGAGTTTTAAGACCCTGTAGTTTATGGGATTGTAGATTTCAATGTAATTCAGAATGAAAAATCAAACTTTATGTTTTCCCCAATTGGCCCTTCGTGAAAACGGTGACGATATGGACCTAAGTCTCTACTGTCTCTAATTAAAATGTTCACACATGAATTATGGGCTTTGACGAATTGGTTTTTTGAATAAGGAGCTTTTAATGGAATCTAATTATTAGTTTGGTTGAATTATCTAACTAAAAACAGAATCATCCATCATTTTGTAATTTCGAACCACACATGCAGATGGCCTGACATGTAAGGAGGGTGTCAGGCTAACCCGTGCTGGATATTATGTTTTCTTTCCGGTTATTGTCAGAAACATTTATAAAATCTAAAAAATTTCGGATTGTTTAAGCGAACTATACTTTTTGCTAATCAACCGAGCGCAACCCACATCATTTAACTCATTTCAATACATTTTCACATGACTAAAAATACAAGAAATGGATGTACTTTTATTTCATGCGAAAATAATTCAATTGTATAGTCATGGGTTATTTTTAGTCGTGAAACGTATTGAAATGAGTTAATTAAATGAGGGTCGCGGTCGGGTGATTCTAAAAAGTATAACCTGCACGGACGGATGATTAATGTCTGGGTTTAACTTTGAATATGTCTGGTTTTAAATAGAATATGCACAGTAGATGGCCGTGAACATTCATCCCATGAAAAGCACTGATAAAGTAATGTTTATAAAGTATTGTACTTGTAGCGTTTGTAGCTGCACGGACTTGTTTTCTGCATTCAAAAACGAATTGAATTCGCGAAGGCAACACACAACAAAACTAGCCCTACCCGTTGAATTATTTTGGTGTGAAATTTTAAAAATGCACATACATTCTGGTATTTTTAGTCAAACTACATGTTAAGGTCTAACTATGTGTGAAAGTTTTTAGGTTCTGTGAACTCCCTGTATGTTTGTCTCTGGATATGTTTCACTTTGAAGAAGAAGAAAAATAAAAAAAACGAACAATATCAAGAGGTGTTCGCACTGTGGCTCGAACACCTAAAAACCTTGAACAATATCAAGGTGTTCTTGTCGCTCGAACACCTAAAATATTTCAGAACAAATGGTACCAATACAAATTTTATACCAGTAAGCATTTTATTAAAATTAAAAACATTTTACATTTTGTATTTTAGTAAAATATTTAAGGTTTAAAGTTTAAGGGTTTTAGAGTCCCCAATTCTCACACCACCCAAACTTTTGGGAGAGTTTTTAATTGTTTTTTAAAAAACCTTACCGATAACAACAATGCAGGGTGTGGGGAAAGGTCACGGATGTCATCCTTGTCACCATGTCCTGTAAATGTATGATTAAGGGTTAGTAAATAAAACCCCTTATGACCAAAACTTGTAAACACTCAAACAGCAGGTTTGGTTTGATTCTGGTTGACTGATTAATTCTCTAGCTAACTGAAAATGCTTACCATAACCTTTCCATGAATCAGCACCTCGGAATAGATATTATTAGGAATATTACCTTACTTGGCTTTGGCATAGTTCTTTGATAACATATAGTTCTTTGTTAAGTCATCATATGCTGGCCTGGTTTGGACTATTGTTGGTTGGACCAATAGCGGTGTGCGTTTTGGGATATTTTGGAACCGGATACCCGAAATCAGGAAAGTTCGGATACCCGGATACCCGTTTTCATTCTTGTTGAAAACATGCCTCCTTTAGTGTACAAATACATGTAGATGTTAACAAAATTGACCTTTATAATACACCAGGATACAATATTTAATTTGATCTTTATTTATAATAAAAGTATAACATCTTGGTGACAAAATATTGTAATTACCAAAGTTATTTCTGAAAATAAAACCGTAAAAATTGCTACAAAAGTGTCTTTACACTGTACAAAAGAAAGCCCCATTGATTATGATCACGTGCACACGCACGGCCGGTGCATCACGCAGCTTCAGTGGCCTCACACGTGACTGTGTCAGGGGTGACTTTCATATCATCAGAATGAGACAATGATGGTGTGTGCGTGTCAGAGCGCATGCGTATAGCAAGTTCACTTGGATGTTCATGTCAGAAATACGTGTTGAATAATGTCATTGGTCGATCAAAGGCGATATGGGTTGAACTAACCCGTTGTAGTAAAACGATTCGTGTGCTTGCGCCTTGCCGCGCCCCTGCCTTCTAAATAAGGATATCCCGGACGTAATTGTTGGCTTTGGATAAGGACATGATTTTGAAACTAACAAACTGCAAATATTAACGAATCTAAAATCAGAACTTGAATATTAATATGTTTCTATACACAATGAACTTTAGTTAAATTTAATGTCAATAAACCTGTCAATAAACCTTGTTTCCTGAAATAATGAATTTACTGTAAGAGACCTAGCTAGGAATAATTAAAAAATAACAACTACTACTATTACTAATAATAATAAAAAAAGAATGATTTTAAGAATTTAAGATTATTTTCAGAACCCAATTTCTCTTTCAAAATCGGTTGCGGTGTACTGATTGGTACTTATCATTGTTATAAATCATGTTCACTTTGGTGGGGTGGCAGTTATGTCCTTTATTACAGTATGTGACAACCCTTAGGGTGGGGTTTATTAAGAAAAAGTTAATCACCTTCAATTCGCACCTTCACCCAAAGTTTATTTGAAGGCGAATTAGTTTGAATCTCGCACGGTAGCCAACACGGCGTGAGGTCACCACCTGTAATGCAATGCGTGCGGGTGTGTGTGAGTTGGTTTTTGTGAAGAGTGTGCAGCATGTTATGTAAGGGTATAGAGTCATGCGCATGCTCAGATGAAAATCCTGCAGGAAAGAAAACAGTAAATCCATACTGGATCCTGTTGCACTCTTAATATAATCTAGTACACATAACTTCCAGTCTGCTTTTACACTGATTAGTGGCTTTATATCGCTGTACATGATGACTCCTAAATAATAATAAATCAATTCTTGAAAGGAAAACTAACATTCATTTTATCATGGAGGAAAGTTCCCTTCCTTCCTCCGTCATTTTACATAGTGTATTGTTCCAGATAAGTAGTGTTGTAGCACAGATTTGTTTTGGGCGCATTCAAAAGGAAACGGTGAATTTGCAGAAAAGGGTTCAGAAAGTTTAAAAGACTAAAAGTGATTTCAGTTCATTTGTTTCCTGATATCCTTTTCCCGCTTTTTATTTAATTTTTTGAAAGTTAACAGTTACTTTAGAGGCCCCATCTATCAAATTGCTGGCTCTTGGCTGTGAACACTCATTTTATGGTGTATACTATAGACGCATAAAAGCAACACAACATGTAGGCGTGAAAGAAAAGTGCAGATCCTATGTTGTATTTTTAGTCATATGAAACAATATTGAAATGAGTCACAAATGAGGGTTGCGCTCACATGATTTGCAAAAGCATAGCGATAGCTTTCAAACTGCAACTGGACGGATGAATAACTTTGAATATGTCTGGGATTTTTAATATAATATGCAGAGTAAATGGCTGCGAACACTCCTGAAGTAGTTCAATGAACAATCTAGTTTTCCTGAGGTATTTTATATAAGGTTCGAGCATTGGTATGAATTAAGACAAGTGATTGTTGGAAGGGCTATCCATCTTTGAGCAATTTATATGAAATACTAACCATAAAAGTAAAACAAGTAATTAAAATGCCATTTACAAGCCTCCCGTGTATTTTCAATTTTGATGAGAAAATCATCCAGGTAAGCAACGACCCCATTACAACCATGATGCTGCATCATACGAGACATGCAGACGGAGTAATTCTATGAAAAATGCATGGCGCACGTGTATCTCCAAATGGAAGTTTAGTGCCATTTAAACAAGTCATCGGGATGACAGGTATATATATATACCGATAAGCACTTCTGAGATCAACTTTGGGAGTCATATTTTTGGAGTAATACTTTTGTTTATGTCTTCCCAGCGCGTTGTAATGGGCAGCAAATTTTGGTGCGCTTTCATCCGTCGATCTTTTCAAGTTTTGGATCGAAATTGAAGTCTGAAGCTATATGTACATGTACACGTGATGTATAGCCTACACTGATGTTTGGAAAGGCACTAGCACAAACAACCTTGACCTACCCATTGAATTATTTTGGCGTGAAAGAAAAATTATTTTTAGTCATATGAAATGTATTGAAATGAGCCGTTGCGCTCAGATGACTTTCAAAAAGCATAGCTTTCAAACTGCAACTGAAGGGATGATTAATGATGTCTGGGGTAACTTTGAGGATGTCTGGTTTTTAATAGAATATTCCACCAAATGTACACTGGTGTATGACAAGAAACTATAAATCCTGATAATTTGAGATATCTGCAAACACATTCTTAGTATGGTTTATTTTTAAATAGGAACTATACATCTCAAATGGCATCTCAAATTACATCTAAATATTAATTATTTTTTGGATAAATAGAGAATTAACTGTTGCAAACTGCTTACCAACCTAAAGGACCTGTAGTATAAATGCAAACTAGTAGTTATTCGTTTCTAACCTATAGCAGGTTCTTTCTCAAAGGGAACATAGGATTGATAAATAATTAGTAGCGTGTTTGTTAGGTGTTATTGAATATAAATTACGGGTAGTTTACTGTCTTAATATATGTACCACGAACAAAAATAACACGCAGGCATGGATTCACTGTTTTTCTTCCCTATGTATTCATCGCAACATGTAAATTTGTGTCAGTAGATAACGTCAGTAGTATGTTAGATAGGGCTGCTAGTGCAAGTATTAAAAAATGATTTTTTAGGGGAAGTACCTAAAAAAATTATTTTAATATCATAAAAAATGATTTGTAAACGGTGCGCCGACTTTGACTAGAATTGCGCAAAGTATGACGTCATGAAAAGATTGATGACGTCATGAAAAGAGTTGCTGGGTATAAGTAGGAGTATGTATAAAAAAAATTTTTTTTTAAACTTGAAAAACGTTTACAAAAAATGAAAAAAGAAAAAAATATTATGTAGAACTATAGTAAAGATGAGTATGGAGATGAAAAAGAAAACAAAAGTGTTCGTTCCTTGTAAATGGTTATTAGTAGGCAAAACGAGCAAGTGTTGTATACTTAGCTCACCATCGCTGGAAAATAAAATGTGGGAAAAGTCCCCCGACTGAGTGTAAGAAATGTAAAAAAGAGACAAAAACACTGATAAGTTTATGTACAAAATGCGCAAAGATATTAAACGTGCCAAGTTCTAAACAGTTAAACAATAAAGCTAGACGAAAATATAATTTAGTGATGAAAGAGTTGTTAGAAAAATCATAAAAACGTTTATAAAAAATGAGATAAATTAATTAAAAAAATAATAATAATTATTATCTAGAACTATAGTAAAGAGAGCATGGAAAAAAAATAATATTTATCGAAATGGACATTATCAGAATTAAAAAAGATTTTCACGAGAACACTTTGGAGAAATAATGTTTATAAAAATAGAGGGTAAAGTTGATAAACGATCTTATTACGAAAGGTGTAAAAAAAAGTATTTACGTCTACATAAACCAAAGCCATTGTATAAATTAAATTTAGCTGAACTTAAAGAGCGTATAACGGTTGAAAATATTGAGCTTCCAGAATGCGGCGCGGGTAAAAGAGCGCAGTTGTTAAAAAAGACTACATAGCCGCTATTAAAAGATTTCACGGTTTTGAACCCGAGTTAGCTTTTGAAGAACCACCGTTAATTGGTGGTAGATATTTACGCGAACGAAGAATGATAGTTCCGCTGAATCATAGCAAAGAAAAAGATTTAAAACATTTTTGGGAAGCGGTAAAACTAAAGATTATAGCCAAGTTTGGTATAGATTTGCAAGAATGATATATATACGTATTAGATTACATAAAGAAAATTAGACGATACGATCGATTTCCATGCTATTTGGGGATACCTCAACAGTGAACTTACGGAATTTGAGAAATTTGGGGTGAGCATGAATAACGGAGTAATTAAATTTTGTTTACAAATCTACTCTCAATAACAGCGCTATGGCACGTCTCAGGGTTGTCATGTACACGTGATGTATAGCCTACACTGATGTTTTGGAAAGGCACTAACACAAACAACCTGGGCCTACCCATTGAATTATTTTTGCGTGAAAGAAAAAGTGCACATAAATTCTTGTATTTTAGTCTTATGAAATGTATTGAAATGAGCCGTTGCGCTCGGATGGCTTTCAAAAAGCATACTTAGCTTTCAAACTTCAACTGGACGGATGATTAATGATGTCTGGGTTTAACTTTGAATATGTCTGGTTTTTAATAGAATATGTCACCAAATGTATGCTGGTGTATGACAATAAACCATAAATAGCCTACACTGATGTTTGGAAAGGCACTAACACAAACAACCTGGGCTTACCCATTGAATTATTTTGGCGTGAAAGAAAAAAGTGCACATCAATTCTTGTATTTTTAGTCTTATGAAATGTATTGAAATGAGCCGTTGCGCTCGAATGGATTTCAAAAAGCATACTAATAGCTTTCAAACTTCAACTGGACGGATGATTAATGATGTCTGGGTTTAACTTTGAATATGTCTGGTTTTTAACAGAATATGTCACCAAATGTACACTGGTGTATGACAATAAACCATAAATGCTGATCGATATTTTGAGATATCTGCAAACACATTCTTAATATGGTTTGTTTTTAAAAAGGAACTGTACTCTTGTTATTGTTCGGTTTTTTTTTGCTTTTTAGGTGTTCGAGCGACAGCGCGCACACCTCTTGTTATTGTTCGTTTTTTTTTTGCTTTTTCTTCTCCTTCTTGAAACATATCCAGAGCCAAAAACATAGTTGCAGAGTTCACAGAACCTTAAAACTTAACACATAGTTAGACCTTAACATGTAGTTGTACCTTAAGTTGTGACGACGTCATAGTGAGGTCATTAGATATCAAATTACACTAAATCAAAGTTTAATATTTTCACAATCTTTGCACCATGTTATAGATCTTTAATTATGTGATTGTTCGTACACAGACGTGACCCCAATCCGACCTCTCCTTCCGGTCGAAACCGGAAGTTGAATATTTAAAAAAAATCATATCTCATGAACCACAGAAGATATTTTCACAATCTTTGCATCATCTTAAAGACCTTGAACTATGTCACATTTCTTTCACAGACATGACCCCAATTTGACCTCTCCTTCTGGCCGAACACGGAAGTTTAAGTGAACAACCATTCAGAAGTATATGTACTATATAATAAGCACACAGCCCATTCCGCGTGTGAACGTCCTTGACACACACAGACAAGAGGCATACAGTGTATAATACACTGTATAAACTATTACAGTCACTGTACAGTGTACACGACAGTATCTAATTAGAATATAATACATCACAATATACATGTATACTGAGACGCAATAGAAACTTAACACTTGTTTTGGAATAGCATCAAATTGTAATGGTTCAAAATAAGACAACACAACAATTTGGATTAGAAATGTTGGCATTTTATTGAGGAAATGCCCACGTTTTGTCCACTGTACTCAATCCCATCTGTATCCACTTCACCGCGAGTGCACATATTACATTTGTGCATTGTGATTACTGATAATTTAAGGTCGAAAAAAGTGGTAAGTTTCTATTTCGTCTCAGTATATGTCCACCATGTTACATTTCACTGTTATACCTTTTTCTGTACGAACGTAGGCGCTCTGTAAACTATGAAAATGGACTGTATAATAATCTGTAAATGTATTTGTACAGCCAAAACATAGTTGCGGAGTTCAAAGAACTTTAAAAGCAACAAATAGTTAGACCTTATAGTTCCAGGTAACGTTGTGACGTCTGGTGAGGTCATCTAATGAATTATTACGTAATTAATTATAATTAAAACAATATATTTTATATCTCGTGAACCACAATAGATAATATCTTGATTCATTCACAATCATACAGAACATGGAGGACTCGACATTTGATACAAAGACACGACCTTATTGAACCTTACTTCCGGTCCAAATTGGAAGTTTACGTTCTTTATAAATTGACTCAAATCTGAAAGGGTATTCGAAATAACATTTTGGGTATATATGTTAAGTGGGATCTGCTTTTTTCAAAAATATATTTGGTGACGTCATTGCTCTTAAAAATCACTTTGTGCTATCTCAAGAAAATATTAGATGGAATTTTACCAAATTTGGCACAATTGACACCCATATTATGAGGAAAGATTTTGTGAAGTATGAATGACGTCACATGATTGAACTGGAACTTACGGTTGGAAGAATTTAAAATTATATAGGATGAACCGGAAGTTAATGTATTCAGTATAGCACATTAAATGTTTTTTTTATAAATATATTATGAAAACTCATATCTCCCGAACTAAAGCTTATTTTTTAATAACTTTAGGTGATGACGTCATCACATATGATGCACACTCGAATACCCTGAGTTTGTTTTTAACAAACTCAATACCTCTAGTTTTTTTTTACTTTTTAGGTGTTCGAGCCACAGCGCGAACACTTCTTGATATTGTTCGGTTTTATTTTTTTTTTTACTTTTTCTTCTCCTTCTTCTTCTCCTTCTTCTTCTTTTCGGTGAATATCCAGAGAAAAATCATAGTTGCAGAGTTCACAGAAGCTTAAAACTTCACACATAGTTAGACCTTTACATGTAGTTGTATCTTAAGTTGTGACGTCATAGTGAGGTCATCAGATATCGAATTACACGCAATCAAAGTTTAATATTTCAAAAAATTATATCTCATGAACCACATAAGATATTTTCACAATATTTACACCATGTTATAGATCTTGAATTATATGATTTTCGTACACACGTGACTAATCTGACCTTACTTCCTGTCCAAACCGGAAGTCAAAGTTTAATATTACAAAAAATCATATCTCAACAACTGCAAGAGGTCAATTGACATTTTTTGCACCATTGTATAGATTGTTAATTGTCGAAAAAAAGTACACAAAGGTGACCCCAATTTGACCTTACTTCCTGTCCAAACCGGAAGTCAAAGTTTATTATTTAAAAAAATCATATCTCAACAACTACAAGAGGTAAATTGACATTTTTTGCACCATTGCACAGATTGTTAATTGTCAAAAATATGTACAAAAACATGACCCCAATTTGACCTTTACTTCCTGTCCAAACCGGAAGTCAAATTTTAATATTAAAAATATATCTCAACAACCACAAGGGGTAAATTCACAATCTTTCCACCATTGTATAGATTGTTAATAATTGTCGAAAAATATTAACACAAAGGTGACCCCAATTTGACATTATTCCTGTCCCAACCGGAAGTCAAAGTTTAATATTGAAAAAATATTTTCAAAATCGTACATTATTAGCGAGGACGATGGTTTCGCCAAAATCACAATTCGTATCTGGAACTACACGAAAACGGGTTGTAAATACTCGCCAAAGGAATAAATGCCTTCTCTCAAAGAATTTCAGTACCAAAATTGACCCTTATGTAGCAGAACAGTTGTTTTTCACATTTGAACTGTTTTTTCAAGAATAAATAATGTGATTAAGTTCAAATCATTGAAATGGACTTCAAACAAATCATCAAACCACATAATATTTTACAGGGTACTCTTTAATATGAAAAAAATAATAATGCAAAGTTTCTTTAAAAAACATTCTGACGTCATCATCACTGCCCCTGACAAAACTCGAACACCTATGTGTTTGTAATATCACAAACACTTCCATCTAGTTCCTTCTGTATTGCTGTCATATTCAAAGCATGACAAAAAATATGACTGTTACATGCCAATATCTCTTTGAATGAAATTTTCACAGGTTGGTTTTATGATTTGTTTTTTGAAAACTAGGTAATTTGATTGAGTGTACTCATCCAAAAATCCATGCTCTACCATCCCTTTAAAATTGAGGTACACTACTTAAAATTTAAAATAATTTGTTGCAGGAAACATGTACTCACCAAAGGCGGAGCAATACCTTGCAATTGATGGCAATATCATCAACTCAGTGAAGGGAGATAAAGCTCTAACCTTAATGTTTGCGGCCTACTATGTTTTTAACATACATTATGCTAAGGAGGCATCCTGCACCCTTGATTTTGTTCAGAGGTAAGTTGAATTTGACTGGAATGTGACAGTCTTAACACTCAAAACAATGTGATTGTGAAACATTTAATGTTGGTCAATTTTGATTAAAAGGAAAGATTTAAAGGTGCACTTTGACTTGAATTGCCATTTGACCAGGCTATCTGTTTGATGTTTCTTGACACCTAGAGGATGGAATAATATTGTACTCTTGTTTTAAATTGCATTCGGGATAATGAATATTATTTTTGGTTTTACCCTACACCTCACTGCTCTCCGAGACCTGCCAAAAAAATCCACAGGTTAACTAATTGGGTGAGATTCGAACCCACGACTCCCCGCATTCTAGAGCAGATGTCTTAACTACTAGACAACCGAGCGAATCCTATACTTATCAGCAGAGGGCACCACAAACAATTTCAATAGATGTAATAATTGCATCATGGACAATAAAACAAATAATATATACTGTACTCGTCAAAAAAACAATGTTGAACCATCTTATTGTCATTCAGTATTTATGAGGTTGATTTTGTTGGTCAAAGGGTGAGTAATTTTAATGATCTTTTCTATTACAGATTCTTCATGGGAATAAATCCAAGTACAGGATCCAAGACTGGCTTGAAGAAGCGGGAAGGCCAAGTCAGTGGTAAAGTCTTTGCACTGGCCAATGCAGTGGCTCTATTTGAGAGTGATTGTACAAATGAGCAGTAAATTAAGGCCATGTCCAAATTGGCGGCTATAGCTGTGGCTACAGGCTGGATCGCTGCGTCATCAGGCGATGAAGTATCGGACGTCCTTGGCAACACCCTTAGAAACAATCGTAGCTGTAGCTGTAGCTGCCAATTCGGATACGGCCTAATATTGATTTGGGCAATTCCACACTAATGGGCCAAAAAGAAAACTTTGTAAGAGAGGCATTGGAGAGTGAGACAAAAGTAACTATTTTGTCCCAGTCTTTTCCTGTACATTCCAAAGCTGTTCATGATTGTTCATGGGAAAAAAATAATAAATTAATCCGTGACCTTTAGAAATTACAAGGTCATTTGAAAAGTGTTACGTATGTAACAAAAGACAGACATATGGCCTAATAAGTGAATAAATAATAAATAAAAAAATACCAAATATTGTGCCAGTAACATTCCTAACCCTTTAAGATTGTAAGCAGTAAAACTGGGATATTGTCATGGGTATTATGGAAATAACAATGGGAAATAAGTCGCATACGAACATTGGACAGATATTTTGTGACAAAAGTCTGTCTTTGTTTGTACATAACAATTTGTTTTTAACTTATAATTCCTCACCAGGGTGCAGCTTTCTTAATTTTGGCTAGTAACTATCCCTAAGGGTCTGTAGAATTGTCATTGGACAATGTTGGGTCAATCAATTTATTTCAGTATAATTTCTACCAAATGATAACAAAAATGTCCATTCCTGTTACACACGTATAAATCTTGAAGATTTATCTCCTCCAGTTTCTTAAATGCTCAAACATTTATCTATTTTTTTTTCAACCACAATTCTCATGCGCCTTTGAATGTACACAGACAAAAATACATGGCAACATATACTTCATTTTGTTATTACTATCCCATGTTGCCCTCCCATGTCACACTTTTGTGCCCATTAGTGTGGAATTGCCATTTGCATTGGCCAGTGTAAAGATTTTAAATCATTTACCCTCCCATTGTAACTGCACTCTAGTGGCAAG
The DNA here is from genome assembly GCA_029582265.1 of Zoroaster sp. YZ-2022. NCBI lineage: Eukaryota > Metazoa > Echinodermata > Asteroidea > Forcipulatida > Zoroasteridae > Zoroaster > Zoroaster sp. YZ-2022. The sequence goes on along the minus strand of CM055827.1, from coordinate 31,138,142 downwards.
TAGCTATAGAGGTCAAAACCAGTCAACTGCCTGCTTTGGACTGTTGACCTAAATGTGCCTACAGGGGCATTTTGATTGGTTTTTACTGTCATTTTGAACAATACCAGACAATGCTTTTACCAGTCAAAAACGGTTGAATCATTTTGACCTGTAAATGTACTTACTACGCGTAAGGTTTGACAGTGTTCGACGTTTATGTGCACTAGATATACCTTGGCAAGTATATCAAGATTTTGACTGATTTTGACCTTTGTAGTAGTAGGAGGGTTAAATCATTTAAATTATTCCACATCAAAAGTTGTACTCAAAAGCTATTGATTAGTGCAAATTCACAGATTGGTTACACACACCAACTCAAAAACGTGGCACAAATGTCAATTCAACAGCTTTTGAGTGCAACTTTGATTTGCCCTTATTTGCATTCAAATGACTGCTGTATCAAAATATTGAAACTAATGAGGTGTCAAAATGCAGGTAACATAACTTAGCATAACTTTTGTTTTAGAATAATGGTCACTTGAAAAGAGTTTCTTTTTGTGGTATGTTTAGTAATGTTTAGTAATGCATGTTTATTGTTCATTAGAGAAACAAAATTACAGGCGTGCAGGACTCAAACTGAAAACTTCCTGTTTACTAAACCTAGCCTGGCCAATTGAATTCCAAAATAGCAGCTCATACACCGATTGCATGCATAGACCAGATCACAAACTTGATGGCCAGGGCTAAATAGACATATGTACTGATGACATCATGGTTTGTTTATCACATTGTTTGTTTAGTACAGTGCTGTAACTGAGTACTGCATTTCCGACAGCTGTGCGGAGACACAATAGTTTCCCATTCTTCTGCAATGAGGAAACCATGACGTCATCAGTACAGGGGTCTATTTCAAGGTGATGCTTTCCGCAGACTTCTGTGCTTATGGCACCCTGTAAAGTGCGTACATTTATTTGCCACAGAAGGGTGTAAGCACAGAATTCCACGTTAAGTGGTGCCATGAAATTCGGCCCGGTTGCACTTTGCAGGCAATCATGGGCCCGTATTTTAGAACGTTCCTTTACTGCAAAGGACGCCTTTATGCCTATTGTTCTCTTAAGAGAACAATAGGCATAAAGGCGTCCTTTGCAGTAAAGGAACGTTCTAAAATACGGGCCATGGATTGAGTCTGAGCACCAGGGGCGGATCCAGAGTGCGGGGAGGGGGGGGGCAACCTCCTCTGGATCCACACCTGAGCACATCCTTTGGATTTTCTTTCTCAGGAAAAACTGGTGTTAGGTTTTGAGATGTAAATGTAAAAGCTGTTAATTGCTATTGAAAACTCATTGTTGTGGGCAATTTGTTCCATTTATTAAATTCTTGATGTTCAAGATCTGCCTACCTAAACCTCAGTTGTTCTGAAATCATTTTGTACAATGTAAGTGTCTGTGAAGTTCGAGATTTCATCCTTCCTTGTGCTAAAATAAATATGCTACAGTTAGTACCTTCAGTTTATAACCATCACTTTAGATTTCTTTACCCTGTACAGGAAGATATCCGTGCTTTGAAGTTTATGATGTTCCCCATATCACCACAGAATTGAAACATAATGGAACTCAAGTTTTCATGTCCATAGACATGCAGTTCTGGTAGACTTCAACATTATGTTTGGTTGAATTTACACATCTTTTTATGGAAAACATTAAAAATACGGAATTTTTTGAAAAGTCTTCATTTTTTGTTAATTTTATCCGTAAATTTTGGGATTTCTTTTTTACGGACAACATTTTTTGCCGTATTTGTATGGAATTAATTTTTTGTTAATCCCGTTAAAATACAATTCAATCCGTAAATAATATGGATTTTATTTTACGGACAAAATTTTTGCCGTAATTTGTACGGAATCAATTTTGTGTTAATCCCGTTAAAATACAATTTAATCCGTAAATATACGGATTTTATTTTTACGGACAAACTTTTTTGCCGTATTTGTACGGAATTAATTTTGTGTTATTCCCGTTAAAAGATACAGTTTTACACGGTAATTTTAACATAATTCCGTTAAAAAAGAATCCGTAAAATTCTGGAACATTAAAAGTTCGGTAATTTTGCTGCCGGAACTTTTTCTGTAAAATAACGGATTTTTTTTTACATAGGGTTATGACATTAACACTGAATCCTTGGTATGCATCACTGCAGAAACAAACATTCTTTGTTACTCTTCAGCCATGAAATACGATATTTTAAGCACAATATTTGATTTACAGTAAGCAGTGCAATGAAAATGGCTCAAGGTACACAGTACAATGTCGAGTTCCCTCTAGTCATATTTACATAATTATCTATCAAATATATATCTATTAAAGAAAGCACAAAACAAACCCACACCCCCATACACAAAAGGCTTTTTGAACTGATCATAGAGCAAATTCAAACTTAAACCATTTGACAGTAACTACGCCATGCTCGAGGACAACATCATCTCATACAAACACCAACAACAGTTGACAGTGCGTGCAGCCACTGATGACCACCCTAAATACGCCCACTCGTAACAGCTGACTTCAACAGGAGGTAGTGGTTATATTCTACCTCCACGGTTAACCCAGCGTTCTCTTGAACTTTGCTCTGACTTTGCAAACCTCAACAATCAGTTAGTCCAGCAAAAATCACGCACGAGACAAATGGGTGACATTGTACAGTTGATGCTAGATTCTGCATACAGAGATCACATAGGCCCTAGGATGGTTATACATGAAGAACTGCGTGGGAGGAAATTGAGTCAACTGTTTCTGAATCTGATTACTAAAAAAAAAATAAGAGACTGTTACAGCTTAATACTTATTCCCATTTAGCAATTCCCTGTTATCCTCTCACTTGTAATTATTGATAAATAACTTTTTCGTTCATGTTATCACAGTTCTTCACACTATTTATTAAAACTTTTAGATTACTGATTAAGCACCATTAAAAAAAACCAAAAATAAACAAGCCATATATGCCCTAATTATAAAGCAGTCAATGAAGTACTCCAATGTCAACGGTAACTTTTGTACACACATAACCAATGAGTGTAAGTTATTTTTTTCATTAAGTTAAAATATACTAATCAGGATTGTTAACAAAATTCCCTAAAATATTTTTATTAAAAAAATAAAAATAAATGGACACTGTACTCTTGTCCTTACCATGCTAATATGAAGAATATTTGTTATCACAATTTGGAATTTGTTTTACCTACATGAAAACAAAATGAAAAAGCATATTCCACAAGGACTGATTCTGTTCCTTGACTTGGTATCCACTTAAACAAGTTTAATCTGTATAGGTTGTTGAAATTCTTGCGTCGGGAGATAAACAATTGATTTAATTTTGCCCTACACCGACGTGTGTATAGCACTGTATACTCAGTGCTTTCCGAGTGTCTGTGAAAATACTACACAGGCGACTCGGGCGGGATTCGAACCCACGACCTCCTGCTTACTAAATGTCTGCACTAGTAAGCAGGAGGTCGTGGGTTCGAATCCCGCCCGAGTCGCCTGTGTAGTTTTTTCACAGACACTCGGAAAGCACTGAGTATACAGTGCTATACACACGTCGGTGTAAGGCAAAATTAAATCAAGTTTAATCTGGTTGATAACCATCTTACACATTGTTGAAACAGTGTGGTCTGGTAGAATTATGTTCAAATCTATTCCTTGTACGCCAACATAATAATGAATTCTAAGTGAACTTGATAATGTATTCTTACTCTGCCTGTGTTTGCTTCCACTGACTTCTAACAACTACTGTCATTCACATGGATCTACGGTCAAGATTTGATGGTGAGTTAACTTGCATGCAAATCGAATGGTGAACACGTTTGGACTAAAAAATATGCATTTATTTTACATATCAATTTAAAATTTACATTTACGCGTCGCCTTTATCATTTGGGCAAAATCTCTTGCTCATAAAAGCATAATCACATTATTTTAAACATAATTGTTGCATACACTTCCCATTTATTAAATCTTCACATGCTAATGTGAATTTGTTTCCAAGTAAATCTGAGTATTTTTCAAGTAAATCTAAGAATTTTTTAAAGTACGTCTGAGTATTTCTTAAACTAAATGAGTATATACCTAAAGTATAGACGTCAACCTTTGTAAACAAGTGATCGTTTATTTCAATAGCATGCATTGCGCAATAATAAATTTCCTCTTATTCATTTATTTTTGTTTTAATTTATACTACAAAGCATGCTGCTATACATATACATAACAGAAATAAAATATACATTGACAGGATTAACTCTGTACATAACAGAGCCTGCAGACAGTGCCGTCTTATCGTATGGGCACACTGTAGTTGCCCGGGCGGGGCCCCCGCGATTTTAGGGGCCCCGAGATTCAATTTGAAAAAGAAAATTAAGGTTCATATTATTTAAACAGCAGTGGCGTTAATGTGAAATCGGGGCCTCCTTGTATGCAAAATGAATGTTGGATCTGGGCCATCTGGCGTTTTAATGTGTTGGGGGGGGGGGGGGGAGGGGGGTTAGGGGCCCCAGTACATTGCTTTGCCCGAGGGCCTCAAATATTCTTAAGACGGTCCTGCCTGCAGAGATTCAATTGATTCTCCCACACAAATACTCTTACTGTACTCTCTAAAATCTACTGGATATATAACCTACGAATGTAATGCTACAGTCAATAGTGTCATGAATGCTTTACCTGCCACTACTACTAGTCATGACACTTGACTTGGGTATTAACCTTCATCATTCATTCCACCCTCCAACCAATCCAGTCAAGCAAATACTGGAATGCATTACTTAGAGGGCGCTATAACTTAAGTTATAGCGCCCTCTACCATTCTGGGTGATGCTGTTAACTGATATATATACTTATAATTCAATGTACATAGTGGGTGTATTAAATCTAATTGTTTAACATAAAAGCTGAACATTTTGAGAGAAAACAAATGTGATGCTTTTCTTTTAACCATTCGGGAAAAAAACAAAAACAAACAATTTTCACGGGTGTTTGGCTGTATCTTTCTAAAGAAGTTTGAACGGAATTGTTCAAGCCATGTACATACAAAGAATAATGTTTACCCTATCGCACCAAACAAGGGAATTGTGTACCTTAATTAATATAAAGAATTATCTGTTTTTTTTATGGTTAATTTATATCTACATATATTGAATATCCTCCTTTATAATTCAATACTGATTTTATTACTCGATATTTGCATTTAGTAACAGTTAAGAAAATAAAGCAATATGTGACCCGCTTTGGCAAAACCCGAAACTTCTCGGCATTTACCATAATGCGTAACAGCCAAGAAAAGGTCAAAAACTGACCCCAGTGACCAGTTTAAGGGACCAGTTTTCATGTCACCATATATAGAGCATTTTCTCTAGATTTTGATGGAAAAAGAAAAATCCTGAAATGTTGTTGGGATCATCGTTAATTTTTACAATAAATTTGGGAGGTCACTTATGAAAATTGGGTCCAAGTTTAGGGTTTTGCCAGAGCCAGTTACATATAATAATACGGAACTCCCATAACACCAAATAAAAAAACGTATGCATATAAATAATGTGATACCAATTAAAAATATTTCTATTAATCTTTCCCCCGAATGATGTATCGTTCTTAAAATAATAATTTCATACAGTTTCTGAGCAATTGTTCCCTCCGTAAAGACTACATTCAATATTAATCTAACATTACCAGTGTAATTACAAGTTCATTACAGGTTTAAGTACATGTACATGTAAGCTTTCCTTATTTAACAAGTAACTCGTGTTCATTTTCATCACAATTATTATTTGAAAGCCAGAATGCACAATGGCACCGGAGCGATTTCTCACCATTACTTTAGCGGAAGGTATAACATTGGTAATTAACCGATTGGAAAATGACTGATTTTATTATCTGAAAGCTAATTTGATGTGAAGTTAGTTAGGGTATCAATCATCCTGACAAATTATTCTGTGTCCGAGAAAACACCAACAAATATGCCAATTTTCTGGCAAAAAAAATTGTGAATGGTTTTTCGCACATTACTCATGAACTTTCATAAAATAATCGTTCAATGTTTATCTTGATTCAAATGAGAGTAAGCATACACTACTGAAGCAGGTTTGCCAACGTGTTTAATGTTGTACCTTCCCTTGAACTACCCACACGGTGACGAACTCCACTGCAACTAATGCCCCAGTCACATTTCCGCCGATTGTAGGAAAGGCGCCCGCCCGGCGAGCTTTTTGCCTAAAATCGCACGGGAATCGGGCAAATCTTACGGTCACCGGCGGATCAATCGGAGCTATCGGCCGATTAAAACACGCCGCACGGGCCGCCGCCAACTTTTAACGCGGAGTTATAATTTTCCGATGGCCGGCAGACTTTTTTTCGACCTAACTCATCGCAAATGAACCGCAGGGGACCCGTAAGGGAGCCGTCCGATAGCCTAACGGCCACCCCACGACACCCGGCGGCATCGTACGGTCATCAAAGGATTAATTAAGAGATGAGGAAAGGCTCGGGGTCACCTGGACCGTACGGTGTCCGGGGGGTCCTCCCGATGGCCTTATGGGCGCCGAAGGGTAATCGTACGGCGCCCGAGCGGTATCAAGAAACCGTGCGGGCGCCTACAGATTAGTCACCGGCGCCAGGCTAGACTTGATTTTCAAGTCTGAGATCGCGGTTATTTTTGTCTGCATCAGCCACGCAAAACGCCGTTTACCCCTACTGGCTATCACAGCCCTAACTCGCGATCTCAGACTTGACCCTGTTGTGTTTGTGGGATATTCATGTATTCATAGCTAAAATTTACATAATAATACGGATGCTAGAGAGATGGCCAATCAGGAGGCCACAAAAACCTTGTAGGCCGCGTCTATTACTAACAGGTTACACTCGCTTAAAATTCTTTCTGTAATATTATTCGATATTAAATTTGTATAGTGCTTGGTACGTAAATAGTATTTGAAATAATAGGTAAATTTAATGAGATCTTAGAGTTGTAAAAAACACAAAATAAAATACATAATTTCTTCTCTACAAAAAACGTCTTACCTACAGTTTAAATGGAATCGTTGAGTACATCGCCTCCAACTGCATGTAGAAGGTTTAATTTGAATATTCATGTATGGAAGGCTTTCCGACCAATCAGATTGTTCCGTCCACTTTTGGACTAATTCGCAATAGGTTGTGTACAAACCGAGAACAACATTCCCAAGTCTGTGATCGAAGGTTAATGTCGAAGGTTAATACACAAGAGGGCGCTATTTAATGCGATACTGCAGAGCCGTATTGGCTTCAGGCAGACAAAAAAAAACACGATCACAGACTTGGAACCAAGTCTAGCGCCAGGCCGGCGCCCAAGCGGCCCCCCGGCTCTCAGGACGGCGCCCGTCCGGCGCCCGTCCGGCGCCCGCGCGGGTATCGTGCGGGCGCCTGAAACCAGTTGAAACCAGCCACAGACGCCCGCCCGGCGCCCCTCCGGGAAGTATATAAAGCGCCGGACGATAGTGCACGGCCTCATTTCCGTCGCAGTTGATGTCTCAAGAAGTCTCCAGAAGTTTTCAACAAGTCTCTAGAAGTTTTCAAGAAGTCTCTACAGGTGGAAAGAAGTCTCCAGAAGTTTTCAAGAAGTCTCTACAGGTCGCAAGAAGATGCCCAAAGCAACCAAGAAGTCAGGCGAGAAGGCAGCAGAGAAGGCAGCTGGGGAGAAGGCTGATCCAAAGAAGGGCAAGAGGGGGAAGGCTGCCAAGGCGGCGGCCACAGTGGCCGTGAGGACCTCCCCCAGGCGGGACAGTAGTATATGTAGAGCATCTTGACCTTGATTGTGGCGCAGCGGTGGTGCATTGTGGTGCATTGTGGTGCATTGCCATTACAAACTGCACAAAATCACTGCAGACAAACTGCAGACAAACTGCAGACAAACTGCAGACAAACTGCATCTGTGGTGGAGGAGCACCATAATTTTTTTTTGCTTGGCCACAATTTTTTTTCTTCTTCCATTTTGTTTATGACGTCATTTCGGCCAAGTAAAAAAAAAATTGTGTTACCACTGCTCCTCCTCCACAGTCTGCAGTTTGTCTGCAGTTTGTCTGCAGTGATTTTGTGCAGTTTGTAATGGCAATGCACCACCGCTGCGCCACAATCAAGGTCAAGATGCTCTACATATGATTGAAATTTTTCATGATTGAAATTTCTTTTTCAATTTTTTTTTCAATTTTTTTTTTCAATTTTTTTTCAACCACAATTTTACCACTGCACACAACTGCACACAACTGTACACAAAACTGCACACTACTCCCTCCACACAAAACTGCACACAAAAATACTTACTCCCTCCACACAAAATACTGCACACTACTTGCACTGTGGGCATCCCTCCTCAATCCCTCCTCCCTGGCGCGCGCGGGCACGTCTGGGCGCGCGCGTGACTCCCTCCACACAAAACTGCACACAAAATACTTACTCCCTCCTCACAAAATACTGCACACTACTTTAGAATGGATTGTCTATCCTCTCCCTTCCCTTCAATACCTCTACCCTTCCCTCCCTCCTTCATCTATCTCATGTACATGTTCCTCCATCCCTCTCCCTCCTTCATCTATCTAATGTACATGTTCCTCCCCTTGCCTCCTTCATCTATCTAATGTACACGTTCTTCCATTCCTCTCTCCCTCCTTCATCTATCTAGTGTACATGTTCCTCCATCCCTCTCCTCTCTCTCTCTCCTTCATCTACCTAATGTACATGTTCCTCGGCCAAGGGCGCGCGCGTTGAACAAATTCGTCTGTCTTGGTCGTTTCCCATCAAATTGGAAATGTGCCAAACTGGAACGTATAAGGCATGTCGTGTCTTAAAATAGAATGGACATCGTTGATTGGTTGAATGTTTGCGCGTTGTTTATGTTTGTTGCATCGTTATTTTTCAACAACAATGAGACAACATCGTGCGTTATGCAATCACTTTTGCGTTGCTCAGTCATGTAAAGCATAGGACTGTGTAGATATCATCTGGCAGATAATCAGCAAAGATGGATAGCAGAAATGAATTTTTTTTTATTCCCGATCCTACATCATCTGAACTAGATGAAATGAACGAATTGAATTGGCCATTTTTGAGTCAGGACCCAACGCTGTCGCAGCAAGAAGCTATGCAACGGATAGCCGATGACGAGTTGCTGAAAGATGAATACTGGCCCTTTAACAGTCCACACCCTACCGCATCGCAGCAGGAGGCAGTCCAACAAATAGCGGATGAACTGTTAGGAGAAGACGCGAACCGTTCTTCTGATGAGGTAGGAAGATTTCATTTTCTTTTCTTTGTATTTTCTTGTAGATGAGACAACCTCATCACATAAAATCATTAACGTTAAAATTAGGTCTGACTACACGACATAGGATATTTTAGTATTAGTCTATTGTTGTTTTTAATTATTGATAAGAGGTGTGAGCATGGGTGGAGGCATGTTGATATAATTTGATACGCTTAAAAGGGGTAGGGTTACGCTATTTTTTTTGTCAAGAATGTAGGTATAGTCCGTCCAAAATTTTCACCAAATGAGGGCGCTCTTCATTTTGCTATTTTGAATGCATAGAGGTGGGGTTACGCTATTTATTTATTTAATATATTTGTTTATTTTATAAATATTATTTTTAGGAATGTAGGGGCGGTCTATTAAAAAGGAATGGCTTTTACTGAAGTTTTAGGATGGCAATTATTGTATTGTTTATTATTTCAATAGGAAGAGGAGAACAGTCCGTTTGTATGGACTGTCCGTCGTCCAAGTGATGCGTTCAGACAGTGCTATGAAGAACTGAGCGAGCCCGAACCAATGGTAAATTGGATGATGATGGTGATGATGATGATGATGATGATGATGATGATGATGATGATGATGTTTATATTAATATATACGTATTTTTATTTTATTATTATTATTATTTTTTCATGTAAAGTGCATTGACGAAGATTCTCCTGAAGACGTACCAGCGTCTCCTCCCCGTGTAGCTGAAGATGTACCAGCGTCTCCTCCCCGTGTAGCTGAAGACGTACCAGCGTCTCCTCCCCGTGTGGCTGAAGACGTACCAGCGTCTCCTTCCCGTGTGGCTGAAGAATTTCAGCACGACCTCGAGTTCCAATGGTGAGTGGAACTGAGACGAATTTAAATTTTGAATGATCTTTTGTAAAACTTAAATTATCAAAAATGTTTTATACAAGGCCCGGTACTATTTTTGACTATTTATTATTATTATTATTTTTCTTGCAGAATGATGTTTCCACCAATAATCTTTTCCAGTGTTCACACTGTGAAAAAACATTCACGCGCACCTACAGCCTAAAGCGGCATGAAAAGAAACACAAAAAACATCAAGCTTTGTCCTGTTCACACTGTGAAAAATCCTTCAGTCGAATGGACAGTCTAAATAGACATAGGAAAAATCATCCGTCAGGTTCGTGCGACAAGAGAGGGCAATTAGTGAAGAATCGAATTCCCAAGGTGAAGCGGCCCTCTTGCCCAGCCTGTGGGAAGTCGTTCACCAGAAGATCCACAATGAGGAAGCATCGTAACAAATACTGCCCCAGCATTAAAGATAAACTGGAGCGACCATCAACTATAGATGCACCTCTTCCAACACCAACGCCACATGTACCACCACCTGTGCAAGCCCCGTCGCCACCACCCACAGAACCCCTATTCCCAAATCGCTCACAACAGCCCCCAGATCAATGGGATGACCTTCATGAAGACCCGAATTTGTATGATGAAGTGGTACTTGATGATGAGGAGGCTACAGACATCCAGTTGCTAGTGCAGACCAACTGGTCATGCATACGAACTCATCATTCAACCGGCCGCTCAATTCAGGATATATACAATTTCCGAATGTTTGGCCTTCGTGGTTTCACCGTTGAAGATGCCCTTGCGGTTTTTTTCCAACGCCTCCGATGCCGGGTGAAGGTGAACCTCTCCTTCGGTGTTGTGTTGAGACATACCGAGACGGGATCATTAAGGTATTTCCATGCAAGTCACAACAACGCCCGCCTTTTCCCGTCGCCTGCGTTTATATCATCCCAAGAGGATCTCGACCACCTAGTTAGGCAAGTCCAGGAAGCTGATGTGCTTCATTTTGGTATGCTGCAGCGACCGGACACGAAATGGACCGTTGCCCACGTCACCAACATGACGGTGTACGTCAACAAGCTTAGGGCATTCCCAATTGGTGCACCAACAGAAGATCTTCCTGCCTTTGCCAAAAACAACAAAGGGCTTGTCAGCCTCGTGAAAAACATAGATGGTCAGCGGTTCAACGACAAGCATTGTTTTTTCCGATGCCTAGCGTTGCATCGAGGGGCCGACATCCGAGCCTTGGAAAGGCCAACCCAAACCCTGATCGAAGAGTATAAGCGTGAGACAGGTAGGCAACATATTGCCGGGGTGACACTAGACGACCTATCTCAGCTGGAGAAAATATTCAAGGTCAACATACAAGTCTATTCACTCATCCCTGCGGAGATTGACGAGGAACAAGATGGAGATCCGGTCGGAGCAGAACAGCACGACGAACCACATCGCCATATCTTCGCAGAATTGGTAAGACGGAGTCACCGTCGCTACAATAACACCCTGACCCTCAACTTATGTGGCCGACACTTTTCTTACATCCGGGACCAGAAAAAGTACAGCCGGTGTTACACCTGCACAAAGTGTAACACTGCATTCACCCGGTCAAATAATCTGCATCGACACGAAGTCACCTGCGATACGAATGTAAAGCACCGATTTCCCGGTGGTGCCTATCACATACCCCGCACTGTATTCGACAGGTTGGCCGAGGAAGGGATCGAGGTGAACAAAGATAATCGGTACTACCCATACCGCGCAACATTTGACTTTGAGAGCTACTTTCAGCCTGTACCCCGAGAAAACCAGCCCAAGGCAGACAAGCTGCACTGGGAACGTCAGCACGTACCTTTGAGCGTCAGTGTTGCAAGCAATGTCCCAGACTTCGAAGCTCCCCGATGTTTCGTGACACAAGGAAACTCCAATACCCTAGTTTCAGAGATGGTGGACTACCTCCAGCAGATCAGTGAGTCCGCCTACATATGCCTGCTGGAAAAGTTTGAGGGGGTGTTCCAGGAAATCGACGACCTGATTCATAGTGAAAACGACGGACACACCATAGCAGAAAACGACCATGATGCGGAAGCTACAGAAGAAGCAACCCACAAGAAAACCCCCCTGGAAAAGCTGAAAGAAGAACTGGAGGTTTCTGATGGAATTGCCGGTTCTTGGCTTCAACTCAGGTTCTTACGATTTCAACCTCGTCAAACGATACTTGTACTCAGAGTTACAGCGCACGGATCCCATCGACTTCATTATCAAAAGGACAGGAACCTACATGGCCGTCAAGACCACAAGACTTAAATTCCTTGACATCACGAACTACTTGGCACCCGGCTGCAGCTACGCCAAATTCTTGAAGGCCTATGACTGCTGTGAAGAAAAAGGGTGTTTCCCATACGAGTGGATGGACGACCTAGACAAACTGAACGCCACAGAACTACCTCCTCACGGAGACTTTTACAGTAAACTTAAGAGCGCAAACATCAGCCAGGCCGACTACAATGCTTGTCGTCAAATATGGGAAGACCTTAAGATGAGCACCATAAAAGATTTTCTGGTATGGTACAACAACCGCGACGTTGTCCCATTTCTCGAGGCCATCCAGAAAATGTTCAATTTCTACCAAGACAAGGGAATGGACATGTTCAAATCAGCTATCTCCGTGCCAGGGCTTTCTCTACAGTACATGTTCCTGACGCTCCCACATGAAGTCTATTTTTCTCTCTTCGACGAGAAGAACAAAGATGTGTACTACACCCTAAAGAACAACATTGTGGGTGGTCCCTCCATTGTTTTTCACCGCTACCATGAGCGACAGAAGACTGTCATCCGCGGTGGACCCAAATCTTGCCAAAAGATTGTTGGGTTCGACGAAAACGCCCTGTACCTCTGGTCCCTGATGCAAGCCATCTGGAGTATTCGTAAGAAGAAAATCCGGAAACGACTTCAAACCTCAAATCGGTCTGCGACAAGGAGTGATGGCAGCAGAGTGGTTGGAATGGGAGTCTCGAGTCCGGGGTGTGCACATCCGCCACGGATTTAACGACACCGAATACCGCATCGGCCCACGAAAAATTCCCGTAGACGGGTACAACATAGAGTCACAAACAGTCTTCCAGTTCCATGGTTGTTTTTGGCATGGGCATCGCTGTCCCCTCAACCCGAAAGACTTCAATTCGGTCAGACAGATGCCAAACAAAGATCTTCTGGCCCAGACAAAGGAGACTTCCGCCTACATAATTAGCCAAGGCTATCATCTGGTTGAAATGTGGGAGTGTGATTGGTATGAAGCACAAAAGAGGAATCCTGCCCTGCCGGCGTACCTAGCGTCCGTACGCCTACCTCATCATCGCCAGAAGACCATGACACAAGACGAGATAGCAAAGGCCGTTCTTGATCAGTCGATGTTCGGACTTGTAGAATGTGACATTCGGGTACCGCCCCATTTGGAGGAGCACTTCAGCGACATGCCGCCTATCTTCAAGAACATTAATATAAGCCGAGATGACATCGGTGAACACATGCGGGAATTTGCCGAACGAGAGGATCTGATGAAAACTCCTCGTCGAAGCCTGATTGGGAGCATGTTTGGCTCCCGAATCATGCTTGCTACACCTCTTCTGAGATGGTACCTTCAGCATGGTTTAATACTCGACCATGTGTACGAGGTCATCGAGTATCGCCCCAGCAAGTGCTTCGAGTCTTTTGAAAACGCTGTCAGCGATGCCAGACGGGCTGGGGATAGTGATTCGAGAAAGTCTATAATAGCAGATACCATGAAGCTGCTCGGTAACTCTGCCTATGGGAAGACGGTGACGAATCAGGAGCGTCACGTCAACGTCCGAGTTTGCGATGACACCGGGGCTTCACGGTTGGTAAATAACTCCCACTTCCGCGCCCTTCACACGGTCGGCGATGACATGTACGAGGTCGACATGACAAAGAAGAGCATCCGGCTAAACCTACCCCTGCAAATAGGATTTTTCGTATACCAATACGCTAAGCTGAGGATGCTGCAGTTTTACTTCGACTTTTTGTTGAAGTTCATTGATCGGTCAGACTTCCAACTTTGTCAAATGGATACTGACTCGACATACCTCGCTATCTCTGCGGAAACACTAGACGACATCGTAAAACCAGAAATGCAAGCAATTTACCAGATGGAGAAACATCTCTGGTTTCCCCGTGATGCTACAGATGAGCAAAAAGCCTATGATCGACGCACCCCTGGCTTATTTAAGGTTGAGTGGGAGGGAGACGGCATCATCGCTCTCTGCAGCAAGACGTATTACTGCTTTGGTAACACCGATAAGATCAGCTGCAAGGGACTTAACAAACGAACAAACGACATCACGAAAGAGAAGTACATGCAAGTGTTGGAGACTCGGCGTGGGGATGGTGGTATAAACAGAGGTTTCCGCATGCATGATAACAACATGTACACCTACGAGCAGCAGAAAACTGCATTCACCTACCTGTACCCCAAACGTAAGGTAGCCCACGACGGTGTGTCAACCATTCCTCTTGATTTATAAGAGTTAAAAAAAACCATGTAGTTTGATTTTAAAATTGATTTTAGGGGAAGGGTTAAGAGACAATGGATATACACAATGTACATGATGCCTGTATTCCAAAATGCTTGTATTATATTTGAACTATATGCTGCGCATGTTGATGGGTATGGACACCAGACATCTGTAATCCTATCGAACGATAAACTCTTGAGCCATTTAGTAGTCGCTTAATGTTTGGGCAGTGGATTATCGATATACAGGGGATTAATGTATACCCATGGAGGAAGCCTTCCTCCATGGTATACCAAATACATGTGAATACATGTAGCGATACACAATAGGATATTTCCCTATGAAAAAATTTTCACCAACCAGGAGATTTTTATGGGTGCAGACCAAGAAGGATTATGACATTATATTTTTGGGGTCTAATTAACTTAATAATTTATGTATAAAATGCTGTGCCGACTTTATCTACATGTATATACCCAGCGTGTTTTTAATTATTTATTTATTATACGAGTCCCTTCATCATTTCAGGTATTTCAGTATGTAAAGTACAAAAAAAGTGTTCTGCATAAAATGAATGTTTATCTTTATTAACTGTACCGGTACTAGATATGTTTGTTATGCAATAACGAAACTTGTTCATTTCTAACTGGTCTGATAGATTAATATGAGTCCAGAAATAATCCTAACCAGAGAAACAAGCTCAGGACTTACCGTACCGTGAAAATAAATTTGAGTTTGAGTTATATTTGTATTGTGATAATAATTCATCATACTGTTTATTGAAACAGGAAAATAATTGGTCAAGATTCCAGTCAGAGAATTTGCCCACGCTGTCACCTTGATGTTGAATCAGAAATCAGAAAATTATTATTATTTTTTTTTTTATTGTCCACTATACAAGGACTTTAGGAAAATGTATGTTTATTGATATTATCAAAACAAATGATCACTTTGAATTTTAAATGGCAAAGAAAGACAGAATTTCCTTATGAACTCTTCAGATGAAGCTAACATTAATTGCGCTGCCAAATATATATTTTCTTTGTAAATCAAAATGAAAAGAGTATGCTCTTTGTAACACTCCTTCAAGTGCGATTATTATTATTATTATTATTGAACGGGTAAAGGGGTTTGTTTCAGATTTGGGACAAAATATAATACAATACAATTAATAATATTATTTGAAACTATATGTTACAGCTTTAACTAAGAACTTAGGTCACTCTTGTGTAACCGAATTATGCAGGGAAAATGGCTTATGAGACAGGAAAACATAAGGGTACAAATTGAAAACGTTGACACTGTTCCCTCCGGTTATTGAACACCATCGTGACTTAAAGAAACACTCAATCGCAAAGAACCTTATTATTATTATTATTATTATTATTATTATTATTATTATTATTATTATTATTATTATTATTATTATTATTATTATTATTATTATTATTATTATTATTATTACCACTTATTTTGATGAAAATGTATTAGATATTACGTTAATTTAATCGTCTTTGTTTAACACTGGATTAATTTTTCCATTGCATTTGTTTATAAATAATAAAAAAAAATTAAAAAAATTTAAAAAAAATAAATAAATAAAAAAAAAAAAAAATAAAAAGAAAATGCATCCCAATTTTGGGCTTAGGAAATAAATAAGTCAGATAACATACATTTTTTTCTTTCCTTTTTTTTCACAAGAACAGACCAATAATTTATTTCAACTGCAACTCCAAAAGGAATGATAAAATAGAACAAATAAATATATGCACAAAACATGTTTTAAATTACATAAATTTGGATTGAGTAGCTTCATTCAACTAAATTTATTTTAGTGTTTAGAAACATGTCCTGTACAAAGTGTTAACTTTATTGACTTATTTGTTATTTGTTATTATTATTATTATTATTATTATTATTATTATTATTATTATTATTATTATTATTATTATTATTATTATTATTATTATTATTATTATTATTATTATTATTATTATTATTATTCAAAGTTCATAGCGGGTCAAACCACATAATAACCACTTTTTGACCAATCCACATATTAACCACTTTTTGGTTATTATGTGGGCATTTTGAGGTTTTGCCCATGCACAAAATGAATTCCTTTCTGCGCTTTTTCAGTTTATCAAATGTTTTCTAATTTAAAACCAATATAAAAACCATCTGTAAATATATTGATGTCAAAGATTGCTGTTGGTGTTAAAATTAAATTTAACAAATCATACTTGAATAGCTTCATGTACAGTCATGTACGTTGTTGTCCCTCCCCTTTCTACCTGAAAGTGTCATAGTGCGTTGCAAGGTTAATTAAGGAATATAAAATAATAAATAAATTAAAAAAAAACAACACTACAAAAGGTATGAGAACAAGCGTTATTCTTTTTCAAGCAAGCAAATAACTGTACTTTTTAATTCAACTTCAACTGATCACGTACATTCAATTTGAATTGTTTTAACATGTTCAAAGTTTTAACAACAAACTTTTAATGTATGGAAATTTCTCAAAATGTTTTTCTCAACATTGTAACTTATAAAACAACTATTTTTTATTCAAAGGGGGTCCACGTTCATACTAAACTTGATTTCAAATTAACAATTAAATCATTAAATTATTATTTGGTGTCCTTTAGTATCTTCATCAAAAATACAACAACAACATATGGCAAATTGATAATACTTATTGCAGATGAATGAACTAAAATAATCGTCTTCTAACCTTTGCGTTCTGTTTAAAGTGTTCAATTAAACAAGTCCATCGAAATCATTAATATGCAGAACATGTACATAATGAAGAGAAATCTAAAATGGATGAAGTTGACGATGATTCTGAAATTAAAGCTATCCAATCTGACAATTCTGACATCGATAATTCTGAACCGATGTTAAAAAGCGTAGATTTGAAGATTCGAAAATAGAAACTTGTGAAACTGAATCTACGGAGGATGAAGACGAAGATTTCGAGGAAGATGATTCAGAATCCGATACGGAAGTGGAATATGACGAATCATCGGAAGAGGATGAGTCTAGTTCTGAACTGAAAGACAATGCCACTTTTCGAGACTGGTTGGAAGAGGCTAAAGAGGCTACACAAATAGATGGCAGATGTGAAGCTGAAAAAGAAACACTTAATGAGGACGGAGACACACTAAGTGAAGAGAACAGAAAAGAGGAAGATTGCGTCTATGGAGTAAGTCAAAGTCAACGTCAAGGATTAGACGAGATATCAGTCAATGGTTGTATAATAATGGATGTTCAGTTCTGAACTGAAAGACAATGCCACTTTTCGAGACTGGTTGGAAGAGGCTAAAGAGGCTACACAAATAGATGGCAGATGTGAAGCTGAAAAAGAAACACTTAATGAGGACGGAGACACACTAAGTGAAGAGAACAGAAAAGAGGAAGATTGCATCTATGGAGTAAGTCAAAGTCAACGTCAAGGATTAGATGAGATATCAGTCAATGGTTGTATAATAATGGATGTTCAGTTCTGAACTGAAAGACAATGCCACTTTTCGAGACTGGTTGGAAGAGGCTAAAGAGGCTACACAAATAGATGGCAGATGTGAAGCTGAAAAAGAAACACTTAATGAGGACGGAGACACACTAAGTGAAGAGAACAGAAAAGAGGAAGATTGCATCTATGGAGTAAGTCAAAGTCAACGTCAAGGATTAGATGAGATATCAGTCAATGGTTGTATAATAATGGATGTTCAGTTCTGAACTGAAAGACAATGCCACTTTTCGAGACTGGTTGGAAGAGGCTAAAGAGGCTACACAAATATGGTTGCTCCATAAACAATGCGCAAACATTCAACCAATCAACGATGTCCATTCTATTTTAAGACACGACATGCCTTATACGCTCGCGCGCCCACAACATTGAGGAGGATGCCTTATGCAGTATTTTGTGTGGAGTTGGACGCGCGCGCCCAGACGTGTCTCACGCGTTTGTGTGGAGGGAGTAAGTATTTTGTGTGCAGTTTGTGTGCAGTGGTAAAATTGTGGTTGAAAAAAAAAATTTGAAAAAAAATTTCAATCATGAAAAATTTCAATCATGTGTGCAGCATTACAAGCTGGTTTGTGGAGGAGCAGTCTGCAGTTTGTCTGCAGTGATTTTGTGCAGTTTGTAAGTTGTGTGCAGTTGTGTGCAGTGGTAAAATTGTGGTTGAAAAAAAATTGAAAAAAAAATTGAAAAAAAAATTGAAAAAAAAATTTCAATCATGAAAAATTTCAATCATATGTAGAGCATCTTGACCTTGATTGTGGCGCAGCGGTGGTGCATTGTGGTGCATTGCCATTACAAACTGCACAAAATCACTGCAGACAAACTGCAGACAAACTGCAGACTGTGGAGGTGGAGCAGTGGTAACACAATTTTTTTTTTACTTGGCCGAAATGACGTCATAAAAAAAATGGAAGAAGAAAAAAAATTGTGGCCAAGCAAAAAAAAATTATGGTGCTCCTCCACCACAGATGCAGTTTGTCTGCAGTTTGTCTGCAGTTTGTCTGCAGTTTGTCTGCAGTGATTTTGTGCAGTTTGTAATGGCAATGCACCAGAATGCACCACAATGCACCACCGCTGCGCCACAATCAAGGTCAAGATGCTCTACATATTCTACTCGGGACCCCCCCCCCCCCCCGGCGTGAGCTTCACCCGGCCAGTGACAGTGGCAGTGACATGGGCTCGCTTCCTCCTCCACCAACTGACCCAGAAGAGATGTTTGAGGAAGGGGATGAGGCCAGCGGCTCCCAGGGGGTGGATAACATGGTGATCGAGGAGCGCATCGCCACCTTCTTTGAGGAGAGGCCGTACTTCTACGACCAGGCCCACGACCTGTACAAGAACAGGCAACGCAAGAACAGCGAACTGGATGAGTTTGCGCGCAAGATTGGTTGGACTGGTGAGTATAAAAAACAACGTGAAAATGTAACTTTTTAATAATGTTTTATTGTACCCTATTTCTCCCTAGGATTTCTTTACTAGTTGAGTATATGAAATACATTGGGAATAATGTTTCATTGTGCATTTTAAATCCATTAAAAATAATATGCAACACAAATATAAAGAAGCCATTTAAAATATTTATTGTATAATTTCAATGCCTTAAAATGTCAAATTTATTGTTTGTGTTTAGCAAAGCAAGTGTGGACCCGCTTCACAAGCAACCGCACCGACCACGGCAAGCTCAAAAATCCAAGGGCGACGAAGTGTGGCCAGGCTCCCAGACGGCTGACACTGAAGCAGAAATTCAAGCTGGAGCGCTACGCCTTCCTGGACGCCTACATGAAGCCCAGGAGCGACTTTGAGGTGATGGGGAAGGTAAGCATCTGCAAGGAAGAGTTTAAGAAATGTGTAGAGCATTTTAAAAGATGTTTCAATGTACAATTTTACTGCGTAGAACTTTGTACTTAGACATACTTGGCTTAATCTTTTAAATGTTTTCCATGTACATCATTATCGTGTTTGTGTTTTTTTTAAATTGAATTGGCCACACATATAAATTTTGTCCTTGCTTATGCTTCAGTTGCCAGGTCCTAAAGGTGCCGACGAGGATGATGATGACGATGACGATGCACAGGATGAGGCTGAAGACGGCACCTCCATCATGGCCAGGGCGGGGACGTCCGAGGACGGGGGCAGCAGGGCCAGCTCTGTCAGCCGACCCAAGCAGCAGCAGCAGAAGCGCAAGAAGCAGCCTGTGGCGGACCTACTGACAGAAATGCTCAAGGAGTCGAGGGAGAAGGAGGCTGAGGTGGCAAAAAAGGTAAATATAAATATAAATTAATGTGTAACCGTTGGTTCTTTTAAAATGTTTATTAATTTGGTGAGTAGTGAATTTCAGCTTCATGGTAGTGCAAGAAAGTAATTATCTTTTGTGTCCTATTTTTTAATAATAATATTACTATTAATTAATATTTTATTATTATAAAATTTACTATTTACCTGTAATTACACTTATAGTATTGATAGTTTTTAATATTAATGTACCTTTTTATAATAATTTTATTTATTATAATTTACCTTGACATATTATGTGCTGTGTTTCAGATGGAGGCAGCATTGCAAGGGGAGGAGGTTGTGACTGAGAGGACGGCATGGGGGAGGTGGCTGGCCAGCACCGCCCAGACTGTCCCCGGCTCCGCGTGGCGCGACTATCAGCGCCACATGTTTGCTGTGGCGATGCGCTATATGCCTGTGACAGCAGGCGACCCCGTCCTGACCGCAGACCCTCAGCCCCTTCCCCAGCAGCCTCTACCCCAGCCGCTCCAGCCGCCCAAGCCCCTCCAACCCCTTCAGCATCCCCTGCTCCCCCTTCAGCAGCCCCTTCAGCAGCCCCTTCAGCAGCCCCTGCAGCACCCCGTTCAGCAGCCCCTTCAGCAGCCCCTGCAGCAGCCACTGCAACACCTTCAGCAGCCCATGCAGCGCCTCCAGCCACAGCAGACGACCATGCTTGACCTGCTGATGCCGGCCCACGGGAGCTTTGCCACGCCCCCGCTTCCTCAGAAGCAACTTACCCCACGAGGCCAAACGGTATGTTTGTGTAAAAAAGTAAACATTGTAATTATTGTATTGTGATCAAGAGATAGAATTTTATGTACAATAAACTAGTTCATCTCAGTAATTACAATTAATAATATGTATTGTTGGTAATAACTTCACATGATAGGATTTATTTACATCCTGAAAAATAGTTAATATTTTATCCAAAGAAATTTAAATTGTACCCCAATAAAATAATAACATTATCATGTATGTAGCAGATGCAGGGTGTCCCCGTCCCACCACGAGCACAGTCAGCTCCAGCAGCACAGCAGCCGTGGGACATGGGGGCCCAATACACAATGCCGCCCAGCCAGTCATCCACCCAACCCCCCAGCCAGCCAGCCGCCAACATCATCACGCAGGCGTACGTGGCGGCATCAGACACTCCAGCAGGTGTGACCCCGTCTCCGTCCAGATTCAGGACCTCCCTCAACTTTGGGGATTCACTCAGCACCACCACCTCCACCCCCACCCGAGTCCGGGACTCTTCAGAGATGGTTTCGCAAACACTTCGGGGGACTCGCATCATCCAAGACAGCGAGGACATTGATGACACTCAGCAGCCCGAGGAGCCCGACGTTTGAAGCCCGTTGTTGTTATGTTATGTTATGTTGTAATAAAGGTGTTAACAATGTATCATTTGTGTTTTGTTTGTTTGTGGCCCACCACAAACCAAAGAAAAAAGAAAGAAAAAAAACCAATTAGCCCCCCCCCCCCCCATGATCACCTGTAACCATATATAACTATATATGGTTACAGGTCATCATGGGGGGGGGGGGCTAATTGTTTTTTTTAAATTATATTTATTTATGACCTAATTTCTCAGCCATTTTGTACACCTTAAATACTATCAAACGTCTACCACAATGAGGTCAATGTGACCTATATAGACATGAATACCAAAAGAAAGTCATGTGACCTTTTATTTTAAACCCTGAGGTTTCTTCTTCAGTCATTACAGGTGTAATCAAACGAGGTTGGGTCCCTGCTAGTGTTATTTTTTTTTGGGGGGGGGGGTTCATGATCCTGTTTTGGTTTGTGAGATAATCACTGAATGAAACACTTTTTTATAGGTAAAATTACATCATTATTTATTTACACATCAGATTATATACAACAAAACATTTTTATACAAGTTTTATACAGTCAATAGGTAGTTGGGGGTCCCTCAGACACAGGGGTCACATGATGTAAGTCCTACAAGTTGATTGCGGCCTCCTGCCATGGCACGCTGCCTACAGCACTATTATAATAGTGCTTGAGATATATTCTCTGCTGTTTCCCTGCACGGGTTTCTCGAGGTGCTCGCCCGGCTTCCTCCATCTCCAGGAGAAGGGCTCCGTCTCTCCATGCGCCAGGGATGACTTGGCCGTTGTCGTCCTCTCCATCCAGGTCAGCATTCTGGAGGTTTGGGTAGCGCAGCCGCATCACATTGTGGAGGCAGAGGCAGGCTTTGACGACCTTGCGGCTATTGACGGGAGTGATGGCCATGGTGGTGAGGAGGCAGCGGAACCGATTGGCGAGAATGCCAAAACCATTCTCCACCACCCTCCTGGCCCTTGAGCACCGATAATTGAAGATCCGCTCGTCGTGAGACAAGTACCGGTGAGAAAATGGCTTCACCATGTACGGCCGGAGAGGGAAGGCATCGTCGGCCACGATGAAATAGGGCATGTCTCTGTCGTCATGAGGGAATGGTTCTGGGTTGGGAAACCCTATGGTGCATTCACGCAGAGCAGGTTCAAGGTCGGAGTTATTGTAGATGCCACAGTCAGAGGACGAACCGTTGGCACCCACATGGGCCCACACAAACTTGTAATCGCCGTCGACGATGGCAAGGAGCACGATGGAGAAAAAGCCCTTATAATTGTAGAAAAGGCTCCCTGATTTCCTTGGCTTCTTGATTGCAATGTGTTTGCCATCCAGCGCACCACAAGCATGGTGAAAGTTCCACCGTTTAGAGAAACAGTCGGCTAGAGGCCGCCAGGTGTCCGGAGTGGAGGGGGTCTGGAACACTTCCTCCTGGAACTCAGCGCAGATGGCATCACATACTTGGGGGATGAAGAGAGATATCGTGTTGTGCGCCACACGGAACGAAAAGGCCAGGGAGTGGTAGCTGTTGCCTGTGGCCAGGAACCTCAGCGTGATGGCCAGCTTCAGCCCTGGATCCAGCGGCGCTCTCTGCCTATAAACATAAAAACACAAGATCAGTTAATGAATGTGACAAATTATGTTAATATTAAAAACATAACAACACAAGAACTGTTAATGAAAGTTACAAATTGACATAATAGTACACTTTTAACATACTGGTAACATTTTTATGAATTACTATTTGCGAACTCCTGCGTTATGCTTTACACTTACTCGGTCTTTTTGGTGATGCGAGGGCCCACTCGCACCAACATCTCACGGAACATGTCGGGATCCATCCTCATGTATGACTTAAAATCCCCCTCACACTCCCTCATCAACTCCTGCATGAGCGTATCGTACTGGCCCAGCATAACGCGCCGCTGCAACCATGGTTTCACCCACCACCTGCGCCTGCGCCGTTCCCATCTAGCCTGCTGCTGCTCCTCGATGATCAATGCCGCCAACACCTCATCATGCTGCCGCCGAGCGAGCTTTAGCCAGTTGTAGTCGGAGCTAGTGGATCCTGATGCGTTGTGATGCGACCGCCATCCTGTGTGCTTCTGCTTCTGCATCCTCCCGTTACAATATTTATACCCAAGATGTACAAACATTAAATCCCAAGCGGGCATCGTGCGGGATACGTCCGGCCTCCCCCCGTTCACCTGGCGGGCTCCGCCTGGGCGGAAAACATCGGCCGGGTGCCTCAAGGCCTCCGTACGGTGCCTGGACGATGTCCGTAGGGCCACCCTACGGTCCCCGTCCGTTGTCCGTTCGACTTACTCGGCGGAAATCTAATTTGTTGCCGTGCGGCGCCCGTATCTAATGTGACCGTGACCAAGTGCAATTTGAGACATCCGGGATTTGTCTCCGATGGCCGGGACATCGGGTGACCGCCCGATACCCCCTCTCCGCCCGGCGCCCGGCGGAAATGTGACTGGGGCATTAGCATCCTACCGTGCACTAGGGAGGTCAAAGGTCACAGGCCACGCTTAATCATCTCCGAAGTGGGTCTGCACATGGCGTTCGTATTCTGCATCGGGAGTGTGGCAAGGCATCACCATGTTGCACATGGGGCACACCGCTGCATGCAGAGCGACAAGAGGTTTGTGCGCATGCGCCTTTTTCTGCTCTGTATAGCGCCCTCTATTGGTGTTGTTTCACCAACTTTAAACAAGGTCGCGTCTTTTGAAATTTGGCAAATCGACTGGAGGTGTACGATCAAAGTGAGTGCAAATGCCAAATGACCTCAATGAACAAAGATCACACATCAATCTACAGTCATGGCTTTACAAGATGACACGTTTCTGGGTGAATTCATCGAAACCCGCGATGTGTAAAAAGCGTCTTCAATGTGCATCAAATATTGAGCATCCGTTAAATTTTACAGATCGAGAGAAGCTAATTATTGGTCCATTTTTGACGTTATTGTACGTCTTTCGTGAATTTTTTTCTTGAAAAATCAAGCATAGGAGGGTAGTTAAACTCACGAAGAACAGTTTCATGGTGATTATACCTGAGCAAACCCAAGTAACGGCCTCTGGGCAGCAATTCAAAACAGGTGAAATATTGCTATTGATTAAATCTTCGCTGTTTAAATAATGGATTTGGAGTGCATAGAAAGGAAAAAAATCCTTAAATTAATTTAAAATGGAAGAGTGAACAGAATATATGTATTAAATATTGGTTCATATTAGCTTATAAACTCGAATCATTCCCCGTTTTTTTTATATTCTAACGTTATTAAAATTTTTTTTAACCCCCTTTACAATGAAAACACCCACAATCTAATCCGTGTGTGTATGCACACGCATACACAATGATGTCATCCCAAAAACCGTAACGGGTTCCCCAGAAATCTTTTGTTTAACAACGCTAAAGCCGCAGGGGAATCCCACCGTTTAAAAGTTAGCTACTGGGTTTGCTGAAATAACAAAGTAATAATTAGTTAAAATAAGAGTTCTTTCACCTACCATACTTTTTATGTCTCAAGGAAAATTCACCTTCAGGAAGAAAATCCGCTTTGAAATATTACCTTTTTCAGCGTGCGCGCTCTTGTCAAGGGCCAGAGTTGTGCACAAAAAAACTTCAAGGAAATTCGCGCGTTTGCCCATATTGCTGTAATGTTAGTTCAATATTTGCAGACGACATATTCTTTCTAATCCTATTGGTTAAAAATTCTCTTTGAAATTAATTTTCAGTATGTAACAGGCGTTTTTATCAATGAACTCCGCGACGGAAAAAAGAGTAAAGGTCACGTTATGAATATGCATTTTTGTATGACCCTTCAAAATTCTCGCGCATGCGCCCAAACCACATGTCGCCTGCAGAGCATTTTGAACAGCGGTACGTGGGCAGAGACGGGCATAGTGCTGCTGAATGTGCCGTGCGAAGTCGTCCTCCGAAAAAGTTGGCGGGAAGTCAATGCCGCACTCGGGGCATTTCTTGCTGTCACCATCGCCCTCGGTCAGCGGGAATTCTTCGCAGGCATCGTGGAACTCATTCGGCCCCTCTTCCCTGTTGGTTAAAATGGGAGGATTGAACTGAGTTATTTTTTTTTCTTTAATAATTGTGACCCGCTCTGAGAAAAGGTGATATACAATGTAAGTCGCGCTATGCATTAATGCACAATGGGCCATTCCATGTTGAGAAGGTGAAAAATTATTGCAGATTTGATTTTGTTGTTGTCTTGTATTGCATCTTTGATTTCTATTTTTTCAGATTTCATTCACAGAAATGTTTATTTCCATGAATAAAGTGAAAAAAATCCATCATTTTGTGTGCATTGTTGTCTTGTTTTGTTTTAGACTGAGTACGTTACGCGGGACAAAAGGCCATGATTTGTCCCTTCGATTACGAAATTCTTCTATACCCACCATGTAAAGTTTGGTATCGTCTGATAGCTTGACATCCACTATTTCCAAATTTGGTTATGCTTTAGGCCATAGGTCAGATGCAAATGAGCTACGAAGAAAAGAAATTGATAAACAAACTAGCTACCCCTTGTTGCTACGGGTGTCGCGATCTCGTAACACGTGTGTACAACACGGCCCATACTGGCTACAGCGCATGCGCACTAGTGCCAATTTAGCTTGCAGCGCATGCTTCACTCTTTCGTTGTTTACGTGGCTGTTCGATTTAGAAACTAACGTTACAATCTTTCTCAAAGTATCGTATTTTCCACAATTTTAGTTTTGCATTTTCTTTAGTATATCTTCGTAATAATTAATGTGTTCGAAGGATCGTTGTTTTGCCGATGCATTAAACGAAATTCGTGATGCCAACCTTCACGGTATTGAAGATGAGATCGTTGGATTTGTGAATGATTATTTCATGGGCGACGATGTCGATGCATGACGACAAGTCCTCTGAATCGAGTGACGGCAGACATTGACAGTGTTACTGTTAGTGAAAATGCAATGACGAAGAAAATGACCCAATTGACCCCAGACCAACCCAAATGTTAGTTGTGGACGTTGTTCCCTTCGAGGATGAAAGAGAAAGTAATGGTGCCCTCGAGTGTGATGCCGACCGCGTAATTAGGCCGGGGATTTCAACTGCAGTTGCCAGCTTTACCGCGGCGGCCCATGTTCCTAGCGTTTTTGTTTCCTTGATATTCTTTCTTTGAGTAATAGTCTTTGTTACTTAGTTTGGGTTTAGTAAGAATTTCTCAAGTAATTTTTTAACTCATAAAATTTAGTTTTCGGTATCGGGGGAAAAAATAAAAATTAATTAATTTTTTAAAATTAATTTGTTAATTAATTAATTTTTTAATTAAATGTTAATGTATGCAATAAGATAAAATATTAAAAGAGTACCAGATTCAAACAAAGTTCCATCATAAGCCTACACCATGGTAATTTCCCCCTTTTTTAAATGTACGTAATGTACTAAGTTGTACACTCTATTCCTTTATTTTACACCAAAAAATATTTTAATGATTATGCAAATTAATTAAAGCTAATGATCTGAACGAGTAAAATCTTTAAAAAATTGTAACATCAATGGAAAAATATTAACAAATCACCCACGAAAATTTCAAACAGATGGCATTACAGGAACATGTTCGTTGCTAGGTGGAATTAATGTGAGCTTTTCAGCATCATTTTTCAACGACGCAAAACATTTCAAAGGCCGTTTTCTCTGTTATGTAAATCAGTCATCATGGAAACTATCAATATGCAAATACGCAATTATCTCCATAACGGTAAGGGCTACAGAGCTCTACCATATACCAAATGAAAGCTTATGTTGTGTGCTTTCCAGCCATATATAAAACTCAATTTTAAATGTTTGCGACATATATCACCTTTTCTCAGAGCGGGTCACAATTATTATTAAGTATTAATAATGCGTTATTTCTCCCAAGGACGATCAGAGCATACTGATCGAAATGTCGAGTTGTAACCTCCAGTTCTTTTCAGAACTAATTACTACTCAATAGAGATTTTCACATGGTGTCACCGCAGTTAGTCCACCATACAAAGCTACAAGTTTTACCTAATGCGAGATTTCATTAATGCTCTAAATTGAGGTCGATGCCTCGAGGCCAGTTCAGACTTCACGCGATTTGCAGAAGTTGCTCACATTTCAGATTGCATGAATCATTCGCCCTGAACTTAATGACATAAAGTTTCATGTCCCATTTGTGCGTGTGTGAAGTCTGAACCAGGTTTTGGTCCAAGTGATTTACAAATTAAGCGCCACTGGACAACTGCATTTGTCTGGGTAATTACCTAGCACAGGAATAAATGACACAAAGATGGTCGACATTGTGTACAGACCATTATCCCGGATTCTGAGAAATCATGGGCATTGTGTCTGCATAATCCTTTCACATTCATTAAGGATAAGAAACGTATTCAACTATGCTAAGTTCAGCACTCAATTGCCCATGGTTTTAGTCTTAAACATACATGGTCATCATAACCATGTCCTTACATGGCTGAAGGGGTCGTTATCACAGAGGGTACTCCCCAATGGTACCCAGGCATTCATAAAAGCCTGCAGTCAGGGGAAATCTTACATTTGTCAGCGGCCTCTAGAGGGTGCTGACACCCTAAATAATTGTCTTGTTACCCTCCTACTATAGCTGCATTTTAGTGGGAAGTTGCTGTAGAGGTCAAAATCAGTCAACTGCCTGTTTTGACTGTTGACCCAAATGTGTACACAGGGGCATTTTTGACTGGTTTTTACTGTCATTTTGATAACCCTGAACAATACCAGACAATGCTTTTTACCAGTCAAAAATGGTCGACTCATTTTGACCTGTAAATGTACTTAATACACGTAAGGTTTGATAGTGTTTGACTTTTGAGTATATATATATATATATATATATATATATATATATATATATATATATATATATATATATATATATATATATATATATATATATATATATATATATATATATATATATATATATATATATATACGTGGAATGTACGTGAACTAGTACGGTGAAGTTCGAGCGCTGGGTCGCAGATAGACTTGATTTCAAGTCTGAGATCGCGGTTATTTTTGTCCGCATCAGCCACGCAAAACGCCGTTTACCCCTACTGCACACAGCCCTAACTCGCGATCGAAGGTTAATGTCGGAGGTTAATACACAAGAGGGCGCTATTTAATGCGATACTGCAGAGCCGTATTGGCTTTCAGACATAAAACCACTACCACGATCACAGACTTGGAACCAAGTCTAGGTCGCAGACGGCAACGAGTGTTCGAAATAAACAATTTTGCCCGTCAAAAACATGGCGCATAATACCGGGAAAGGGTTTATTAACGTTACTCGTTAACTGTTACTTGTTAATGTTAGGGTCTAAACGTACAACTTTAGTTATCTTTGAGAATTTCATTAACGTTAATAATTTTTGTTAGCATGGATGAAGCATGGAGGAAGAATTCTTCCTCCATGGATGAAGGTACTCAACTGTAAGCTCTTTTCAATAATATTTTGAATATGTCATTTACAGGTTTATCTCATATAAAAACAACCACATAATTATGCACCTAACGTTACCTCTTTTTCCGTGATTTTGTTTTGGTCAACCCAGTTACATACATCCCAAATATAAATGTTTGCCCAACTTCAAATGGGCAAATCAAACGCTTTAAAGGGAAGGTAATATTGGTTATTATACAAATTATTATATAAAAATTAACAAGGTGTAAAGTTGGACCAAGTTTCAATCATCTTGGAGAAAACAGGAAAATGTTATATCGAATTTACAAAATTAGTTGCCATCGAGTAAATATAAAAACATAAAACAAAAAACATGTAACAGTTTTTTTGTATTGTTTTATAAAAAACGTGAGCACCTTTTTTAATGAAACATTTGGTTTTATCATGGAGGACCATGTTTTTATGATATTTCTTGAAAACTAGAGGGTTGAAAACATACTTTACCAAATACCAATGGTTTAATTACCTTCACTTTAAAGGGAAGGTACCACATAGGTTATTACCAGATTATCAAATTAACACAGTATTATTTTAAAAATTTTCCTGTTTTTTATTTTATTATTATTATTATTATTATTATTATTATTATTATTATTATTATTATTATTATTATTATTATTATTATTATTATTATTATTATTATTATTATTATTATTATTATTATTATTATTATTATTATTATTATTATTATTATTATTATTATTATTATTATTATTATTATTATTATTATTATTATTATTATTATTATTATTATTATTATTATTATTATTATTATTACTATTATTATTATTATTAATATTATCATTATTATTTAAAAAATAAAACTATTTTAACATTAGGTTAGCTTTTAAATTATAATAATTATTACCTTCCCTTTCAGTTGGAATAGTCCAAATTAAAATTTCAAGTTGGGCTCTTCCATGCATGGATTGGGCTTATTTAATTTTGCAAAGATGGCTCGCTTGAGGGAGCTAAAATATTGCACCGTTAGCTAGAAATAATGTTTGTGTTTGTAGGTGCACAGTGTTTTTTTTTGTAGGTCCTAATTTTTTGTAGGCAAAATTTTTGTTCGTTGGAGAACGTCGGATGCTGTGTGGTTGGTGTTTCATGTTTTCTGTTTCATTTATCAACTGAAAGCTGCCCCCAAATAAATATATAGAGGCCTAATGTTAATTATTCATTTTATTTTTTCCTTTCACTTTTCAGTTGCGGAACACGGTTACTAAGAAAATCCGTACGACGAAAAGTGAATACTTTACGTCTACCATTGAGGACAATAAAAGTAATTCATCTATGCTGTGGAAAAAACTAAAAGAGGTGCTTCCTAACAAAAACAGAATTACTCCAAATTCTATCCTTTCTGCGAATGGTGAAAATATCGAGGATCTTGTCGACATCGCTGATACATTTAATGAGCACTTTTCCACAATTGGGGAACGTATGTGTAGTAATGCCACCCCTCGTGATTTTGAAGTAGACGACAATATCGATTCATCTCTTCATAACTCAGTCTATGAGCAATGCATATTGCCCGACATAACAGAAGATTATGTGCAAAAGCAAATAGCATCAATGTTAGTCGGGAAAGCAACAGGTCCTGATGGCATCAGCGTTAAAATGATTAAAATAGCTTTTCCGTATATTATTAGATCATTAACCCACATTTTTAACTTATCGATAAGATGTGACCAGTACCCTAAGGATTGGAAACAAGCTCTGGTCACACCTATTCATAAGGGAGGAGACAAATGTAACACAAGTAACTATCGGCCTATTTCCATCCTGCCGATTATCTCGAAGATTTTAGAAAGATGGGTACATTCAGCTATTTATTCTTACCTCGATGAAAGTAATCTTATTCCTGCTTGCCAATCGGGATTTAGGCCATTACACTCGACTGAAAGTACCCTACATGACTTAACGAACAAATGTTTTCAAGCTATGGAACGTGGGGAAATGACAGGCACAGTCTTTATAGATCTCAGTAAAGCATTCGATTCTGTTAATCATAACATTCTGCTAGAGAAACTTAAACAGTTGAATATGTCAACTTCTGTAATTCAATGGTTTAAATCATATCTGAGTGAACGTAGTCAATCTGTGAAAATCGATGGTAATATATCTAAGGCCTTGCCATTAAATGTTGGCGTGCCGCAGGGTTCAATCCTAGGCCTTCTGTTATTCATTATTTATACTAGTGATCTTCCACTTTGTATCCCCAAACTGCAGTTTGTTCATGTATGCAGATGACTCTACACTAACTTGTAGTTCCTCCAGTGTTAATGAAATAGAGAATATCTTGAATATAGCCCTAGTCAGAATCCATGATTGGTGCGTCAAAACAAACTTACAATAAATGCCACCAAAACTAAATCCATGCTCATTGGATCCAGGCAAAGGTTTCAAACACTGGCCTTAATGTAAGCATTGACGATGGTCCAATTGTAAAGGTGAATTCATGTAAATGTTTGGGTGTTATTATTGATGAAACTTTAAGTTGGACTCCACGTTGAATACGTCAAGACTAAGGTCGCTTCTAAACTGGGTATGTTAAATAGAATTCGCGATTGTGTTCCACAAAGCTGCCTGCAAATTCTGTTTGTAAGCTTAGTTAAGCCATCCTTAGATTACTGTTGTACTGTTTGGGGAGATCGATACATATCTCACAATGTTATTCTTAACAAATGCCTGAAAAGGGCCGCGCGGATAATTCTGAAGTGTGACTTTCTTACACCATCATCTGAAATGTTTGCTAAACTTAATTGGCTCTCATTTTCTGAAATAGTTATGTACAGGAAAGCTGTTCTTGTTTACAAATGCATAAACAAAATGGGTCCTCTGTACATGACTAATCTATTCACACCGCTTACACAGATTCGTGAAACGAGACGATCCACTGACTCGGCACTAAGGGTTCCTTTTGCGAAGAAGGAATCCTACTTTACGAGCTTTGCTGTAAAGGTGCGCACATATGGAATAACTTGAATGCCCAACTAAGAGCCGTAAATTCACTGGGTTCGTTCAAAGTTGAACTTCGTAAAACGTTCATCCAATAATGTTTATACTGTATACAAGGCATTCTTATATGTACTTAACACTGTCAATAAAAATTAATTATTTCTGTGCTGACTTACGGAGTTTATAAACTTGGTTGCCGCGAAATTTCGGAGCCGGAAGGGAATTTCCTCGCTTTTTTCCCCAAGAAGGGTTTTCGCGGGGTTTTCGCCCTTCCCGTACTCGGCGTATATGTTGGTGCCCAAATTTGTATGTTAAGATTTCACACAGCTTATAATTGTTGATCTTAATCTATGTACAATTTTAATTACTTCTGTGATGTTATATCTAATTGTTATTTTTTACGTGGATTGTCGTATTTTCTGTATGTTTTAATTTTTAAAGTTGACATATGCAGGGCCCCAATGGAAACCAGTTTTTAACTGTTTGGGCATACCCTGGGTAAATAAATGTAATAAATAAATAAATAAATAAATAAAAGTGTGGAAAACAACCCACACGAGCTTCGATAAGTCAGCACAGGCCAGCTAGATCGAGCACACACTAGGATAATTGTAGTTGAAAATAATGAATTTACCTGTGACTTCTTGGCAGTCAATTTTCTCCTCGCCGTTATAATATTCAGCTCGACATTCACACTGATCAAGTCTGTGAAAATAATAAGAAGTAGATACGATCAACAGGCATGAACCATCTGAGCATTATGTACCAGTATTTTGTACATAATTTGAGGGCAATAATTAAGAATACTTAAGGCCAAAGAAAAGTTCATAGGTCGGCTTCAAAATCAGTGCGGTGACCCGTTGTTGTCGTTTTTTTGTGGTAATCTTTTGGTTTTGCCAACCAGTGAAATACGTGATACATGTATACACGGTTATTGGAACCAGACCGAATTTCCCAAACACCTATGTGAAAAAGTCGTTTTATCAGATAATCATATCGGTAAAGGGCAAAAATCATTAATTAAAAAAAATAATTTAAGAACCATTAATTAATATATGCGCTCTACATAATAATCAATAATTATAATTATTAATTATTATTATTAATTTGTTTTTTTAGAGAGGTATTTTTCGAAATATTTGAAATGTTTTTAGGTGTTTGCTTATCTAAAATGACATGCGCTCTATATACAGTATGTCCCCCAAAATGTGTCACTCTAACTATTTCTGAAAATATACCAAAACCCCGAAATACATTTTGGAACTTTTTCAATTGCACAGATACTCCTAATCCATGGCCTAAACACCTGTGAGTTTTATGTAATTTCTCACAGGTGTTTAGGCCAAGGATTAGGAGTATCTGTGCAATTGAAAAAGTTCCAAAATTTATTTCGTGGTTTTGGTATATTTTCAGAAATAGTTAGAGTGACACTTTTTTTGGGACATACCGGTACTGTATAATAATCAATAATTATAATTATTAATTATTATTATTAATTTCCTTTTAGAGAGGTATTTTTCGAAATATTTGAAATGTTTTTAGGTGTTTGCTTATACATACTTGCAGACGGCATCTGGATAACCCTGGCACTCTTTCCTGTACCAGCATGGGTTAAGGAATCGACACAGACCTCGATACCATCGACATTCTTGTAAAGGAGGACCTGATACGCCGGGCCGGTCACCTGAAATAATTATATGAATATGCAGATAAACTCTGATGTCACAAAAAGTGATATTATAGTTTGCGGGTTGGACAAAAGCAAGAAAAAACCCTTGCGGATTTTTCAGCCAAGATCGGATGGCGGGGAAGGGTGAGTGGAGTGTAGAAACCCCTCAAAACTTCCATCTTCGTGTGTTCCTGTCAGAAAAGGGGCACTTGCAGACTATATCAGGAAGGAAAATGTTTAAAACCAGTGATATACACTTTTGGCAAAAATGTCCGTAAATGCATCCACACTAACCTTTCAGCTTATTTCATTGCGTCGTTGACAATAACGATGTACACATTTTTTGGGGTATGCAGAAAATATATATTCATTTGCAAATTTCAAGGGATGTTTGGTAGGCTACAGGGCCGTCTTATCGCATGGGCACACTGGGCAGTTGCCGGGGGCCCAGCGATTTTAGGGGCCCCGAGATTCAATTTGAAAAATAAAAATTAAGGCTCATTATTATCAAATAGCAGTGGCGTTAATGTGAAATCGGGGCCTCCTTGTAGTGCAAAATGAATGTTGGATCTGGGCCATCTGGCGTTTAATTGATCTTTGGACCGAGGCCCCATTGGGAGCCCTTCATGTTCGTCACCCAGGGAGCGTTCATTTTCCAGGTTGAAACTTACAAAGAATCATCTTCGCAGCACAATGGGACAGCAGCGGTTGAATCTGCTTTCCCTCATGTGCATTGAAAGCGACATCCTCAAAAACATAGACTTTCAACCAATTATAATGTAATTTTCTGCAATGAAATGCCGCAAGTTTCCCAGTTGAAAAACTTAATTTTAATGTGTTGGGGGCGAGGGGGGTTAGGGGCTCCAGTACATTTGTCCGGGGGCCTCAAATATTCTTAAGGCGGCCTTGGTAGGCTACTCGTACTCGTGCGAGTACATTTTTTCTGCACCTGCACCACTGGTCTCTATAATACTGACTCAGTATAATAGAGATCAGGACTCACACTCGTACTCGTACTCATGCGAAAAAGTACTCGTCAACTAAAACTCCAGAGCTGGAATATTCATAGTGTTACTCATACTAGTACACGAGTACATTTTTTTCTGTACTCGTACTTATAGAAAAACTATGTCTGTACAATCATCAACTTTCAAATCACACCAATTAAATGGTGTGTAAATCTGTGATCAATTTTGTTATTCAAAAATACCAATAGTTTACAGCATATGTCGTAGCTTTTGGTCGGCAACTCGGAACTCAACGCCTGGTTTATTTAATACACTCTTAGCAGCCCAGAGGCTGAATTGCACAGTGCTTACAATATAAAAATGCATCCATAGGACAAAATACATATAAAATACAGGCATTTAAAAACATTAAAAATTAAATAAAAATTTAATTAATGTAGCCTTTATTGACTAAAGGCTACATGTCGTAGTCTCGCATTCCGCTTGGTTAGGCATATAGGCAGGTGACTGTAGGGGGTGGGACGGTAAAAATACAAACGGGGGCGCACCTCCTAGAAACACCAAATAATTTTTGTATGACGCGCCTTTTGTCATTTAAACAACAACTCAATCAACAGCCCAACTTCGGGATGGGTGACATGGGGACAACCATTATACGGCCCATGCTTCCTTAATTACATCAAATAGAACATCGCAATTAAATTTGACGTTTACTGTCTCTTTTATTCAAAGTGTAATAATGTTTGAATGTATAAGTCCATAATAAAACTTACCATGCCTACCGACGCTAACCGCTGAACTTTGACTGACGATCGCTGCTATAGCAGCCGCCAGGAAAATTGCCACGCACACTCGCATACTGGCGATGCTTCGGTGAAGCGCCTTATAGCTGTAAATGTTTTACGGTAGTTTTTCCCCAACTTGTGATTAAAATAGTGAACTCGCCTGGTTTTAACTCTGAAGGCTTTACAAGGAATGGTGACAGTGTCAGAGACGTGCGCTATTTGTACGATTTTTACGGAAGTCAGTCTCGTCGACCCTTGCTCCTACCTGTCACCAGGAATACATAGCATGGAAGGCAAAGTTCAATGGTAACAAAGTTGATTGAGTGTGACACAAATATGAGGCCACTGCCGGAAGTTACGTCGTATCGTCAGACATTTCTACCCATAGATATGATATTAAAATATAGCCTGGATTGGTTAGTGAGTAATTTAGTTTCTTATAATCTCAAAGAAGCATTTTTATTTCACGCTATATGCAAACCCAGTACTGATTTCCATTGGATAACGATACCTTGTTAGTCACCAACACCTATGTAATTGGCACAATACATACGTAAAGATACCTTTGTGGACATTATTGTAAAAACACCGTCCGTAGCATGGGCGGATCCAGAACATTTTTTAGGGGGGGGGGGCTGAGAATCAAAAACAATTATTTTTCAGTAGTACAAAAATTACAATGAACTAATCAAAGGGAGAGAAAAACAAAGCACAGTGAGGGGGAAATGAGAGTGCGTTCAGCGGCGTAGCCAGGACTTTTTCAGTGGGGGGCACAGGGGGGCATTACTTTTCAGTGGGGGGGGGGGTGCCCAGGGGGTATGGGTTTTTTCCCTTTTCTTTTTCTTTTCTGTTTTTTGGGGCACTATGAGGATTTTTCGTGGGGGGGGCACCTGGGCGGGGGCACTGGAAATTTGTGGGTGGCACGTGCCCCCCCCCCCCCAGGCCCCCCCGTGGCTACGCTGCTGAGTGCGTTCTCCCCTCCCCTCCCCCTCTCTCTTTCTTTTTCTCTCCCTTTTTTTTTTTTACGATTTTAGGAGGGGGGGCTACAGCCCCCTTAGCCCCCCTGGATCCGCCAATGCGTAGGGGAATGTGGAGTAATATAGATAACGTGTGTCACTAGGAATTAGCACAATGGATACAAAAAGTGATTTACACGAGCAGTGACGTATGCATACTCGTTTGTGTTTCGCTGTGTGAGAGGGGGGGGGTGGATGAAGTCCCCCTTGACCACAAACAACACTTATGTCTTGAGGTCATTATTGGAGAAACACTAATCTTTGCCATTATATCGTCCGAACGTAAAACAAGGGAACATCTCATTCGTCTCTGTACTATAGCTGTTCCAGCCACAACCAACACCATGTCCGTATTTAAAACATTGATAGACCTAGGCCTATACTACCTTATATATACTACTCAAAACAATTTAGGGAACACCGGATTTTTAACATCAAATAGGTTTGAAATGTTCCATGAACCGGGATTTTCATTTGCAACCCCCTCTCTGGCTTTCAGTAGTCATGTCATGAAATGTGTAATCACTACATGCATCCTTTATCATCTGTTTCATTGTGCAGTTGTTTCTCTTCTAGTCATGTCATGAAATGTGTAATCACTACATGCATCCTTTATCATCTGTTTCATTGTGCAGTTGTTTCTCATCAATTCTGTGAAACATTGTGTTTAATCTGAAATAAATGGTCTTGCTTTAACTGATATTATTCCGGTGTTCCCTAAATTGTTTTGAGTAGTATATTTTGTGTGATGGTTTTTGCTATTAAAACTGAATATATCATTTTATCACACTTCAAGTCCTTATTTTTTTTGGATGAATCACATCATTGTTTGGTATTGTCTGGGAAATTTGTAAACCCTTAAAACTTACATGCAGATCGTGGCCAGTGACCATCAACAGTTTGGTAAAATAAATAAAACAATCTCTGCGACAACTGAAGAGTAAACTAGAGTTGACCTCAGAACTTTGTGTACATAAACGACACCAACGATTTCCACGATTGTGCTTTTGTGAGTCTGTAAAACCATGACGCCGAAGTTTAAAGTCCATTAAAGCGAAGATACAACACGGGTAATGCTTTTTTTTTTTTAAAGTGTCAAGATAGGCTTGACAATTAAGTGACCTGTGAGATTTTCAGCTTATTATGGTGTATCGTTCATGGGAATACAAATACGAATATTTTATTCGTTCAAACATGGAGGTTTGATCTATTAAAAACGAAAATTCAATTGAGGAAATTTGTAAACCTCACACAGAAACAATTGAAGGGATGTTTTATATGATCATAAACTTCACAAAGCAAGTAAATCTGTGATCTAAGGTTTTTCAAAAGAATAGCTGCGTTTTAACATACTATTTTGTTTCTTTAAGATGAAAGCACTTCAACACCAAGTAAGTTCAAAACAACTACTATTAATAAATAAATACTTACTTGATGTAGGGCTGTGCCGGTTATCCGTACACCCGACCGAAACGGTCATTATACTCGGTTCCATTTTTCGGTTCCAATTACCCGTAAACGACTTTTTAAAATTCGGACTTAACATTTGAGCGGTGCAAATAGAAATCTGTGACTCTTGAACAATGCATTTGTACTGACAATTATCTTTAAATTCAAGAGATTACACTCCAATAAAGAAAAGATCGATAGACTGGTATCCTCTGTATTATAAAAGTCAATTTGTTACCATTTACAGTACATGTATTTGTACACCACTAAATTAGTTTCTGAAGACAGCAATTCAACATTGAATACAAACTGCATACATTTTCACTTTTTAAGTCAAAACTTTTACAGGTTTTGTTGATTGATTCTCATAAACTATGGGTGCATTTACAGACATTGCCAAAGTGTGCATTGACTTTATAATGTGCAACTATTAAGATAAGTTACGTTTTTCTTTTGTTACAGAATATCAACATTTTTAATCATCCCTTTAAATTAGGCGATCAACAACATCGCGGTGATTTTCCTCGCTCATGACCATAAACTTTTGTCTGCAAGTGTCCAACCGCTTCTGATGTGATAACTGTTGGTTTCATAGTGTGGGTATCGAGGTGGCTGATTTCCTTGTAATGTCATAGTAAGGGCACTTGAAGTAGGGGAGGGGCACTTGAAGTAGGGGGAGGGGCACTTGAAGGAGGTGGAGGGGCACTTGAAGGAGGGGAGGGGCACTTAGGACACTTTTTATGAGTCCAATATGTTTTTTAGGGATTCGAATCATGTGGTAGAGGGAGACGCGCCAATGGATGGGCATGCATAGTTCTTATGTTATTCAAATGTCTACGCATGTTCATTTATTTGTCTGTCTGTCACTGTCCGTATGTGTCTCTCTAGTTTTGCTATGTCTCTCTGAATCCACGTATAAAGGTTTTTTGTATGT
This sequence comes from Zoroaster sp. YZ-2022, assembly GCA_029582265.1. Classification (NCBI taxonomy): domain Eukaryota; kingdom Metazoa; phylum Echinodermata; class Asteroidea; order Forcipulatida; family Zoroasteridae; genus Zoroaster; species Zoroaster sp. YZ-2022. The sequence goes on along the minus strand of CM055827.1, from coordinate 31,099,061 downwards.
TCATAATAAGACAAAGGGATGGACATAGACTATATTATATAAACTATATATTAGTATGTAATAAACTATATTGCATTCTACACTCTTAAAACTAAAGTGTTGAATCAACATTGATAAAGTTAGACTTAACTTGACTCCGTGTTAATTCAATACTTTCTTTGAGTTGAATTTAACTTTATAAAGTGTTGTCACTCACCGAACTCTTATATGGTTGATTCAATACTTTAGTTTTAAGAGTGTATTATATATCTGTCGCTATCTCTCATATATATTTCACTGCCATAGTGAAAAATATATTGATTTTGAACAGCAACGCATAATCTTTTTTTCAGACAATGGATGATCTTCATCATTTAAAGGGATGGTACGACATTTACAAAAATATCAGCTTCACGAATTATTCTTTAAAAACTTACTTGATTTAAAAATAGCTCCAGGATTAGTACACAACTCTACTTCTTGAACCATCTTCTTTGTGGTCCTTTCACACATGAATATGAACAATCTGCTCACTCTTGTGTTTAATAAGTTTGCTGTGCATGTTTGTATATCGTCCATTTTGCCTTTGAGAAAGAACCTGCGAGGTTCGAAACTTAAGGCCAATAAACTGCTAGGCCTATTTTTCATTATTTTATACTACAAGTTGGTAAGCAGTTTGCAACAGCCAAATCTCTATAGCTGGCACACGTTTCAATCATCCCAAGAAATTATCTTATCTTAATAATAATAATAATAATAAAGATTTTTAGCGCGCACATATCCACCCTGCTGGGCGCTCAAGGCGCGGAAACAAAGAAAAACATTAATACAAACAATATACAATGATAGCATAGGGAAAACAAATTATGTACCGAGATACATGTACCTACAATGCAATTACAAATATACATCATCTTTGAAGAGTTGTGACATAAGATGAGTTTTAAGCATCGACTTGAATCTGGTTATACTATGACAAGATTTGAGTTTAGTTGGAAGATGATTCCAGAGTCTCGGAGCTGCGACAGAAAACGACCTATCACCCCAGTTCCGTTTTGAAGTTGCTTCCTTGAGGAGTGACATGTTGCTGGAGCGCAAATTGCGTGATGGAGTGTAGACTTTAAGTAGTTCAGAAATATAAATTGGAGCAATGTTATTAAAAGATTTGTGAACAATTAGCATAAGTTTAAAACAATTCTCTGTGAAACAGGAAGCCAGTGCAGTTCTTTCAAGATTGGCGTGATATGGCATGACTTTCTGGACAAAGTCACAACACGAGCTGCTGTGTTTTGTATGCTGAAGACGAGATATTTGATTCTGCGGAAGACCGTAAAGGAGAGCATTCCCGTTATCAAGCCGTGATGTGACAAACGCATGTATAATTTGTTCAGCAGCACTTTTATTCAAGTATTTCCTAATTCGGCTTATATTTCTGATATGAAATGATGATATGCGAACAATGTTGGAGATATGTGGTTTTAAAGTCATTGTCGAGTCAAATATAACACCCAAATTACGTGCATGTAATGAGGGAGTTATCTGCGAGTCACCAATTGTAATAAATGGAAGAGAAACTTTGAGACAATTGCTGACGTGATCCAAATAGAACAAATTCTGTTTTTCATCGTTCAATTTCAGGAAGTTTTGTCTCATCCAACTTCGAATCTCTTGAATACATTTCTCCAGTGTTTTAATGCAGGAATCAGCAGGTTCTTGAGAAGATTTAAAAGTAATGTAAAGCTGCGTGTCATCAGCGTAAACATGGTAATTTAAATTATACTTCAAAATGATATCACGAACTGGAGAGGTATAAACATAAACCACTGTGGGCCGAGCACAGAGCCTTGGGGTACAGAATAGTCAAGAGTAACAGGCTCGGAGATAGCGTTACCAATACAAACATGCTGAGGCCTATTTAAAGGTAGGACTTACACCAATCCAGGGCTGTGTCATGTATTCCAAGATGATATTGAAGGCGGAGAGAAGGATTTTATGATCGACAGTGTCAAAAGCGGCGCTTAAGTCTAACAAAACTAATGCAGTGATTTTCCCCTCATCCATGGCAGATAAAATGTCATTGTTGACGCGAAGAAGAGCAGTTTCCGTTCCATGAAATGGTTTGTAGGCTGACTGAAATGTGTCCGACAGGTTATTAGCACGAACATGGTCAGAGATCCGTGATGAAACAACTCGCTCGATTGTTTTTCCAAGGTACTTTAAATTCGCTACTGGTCGGTAATTTTGAAAACTTCCTTGTCCAAATTGGTTTTCTTTAGGAGTGGTTTAACATGAGCAACCTTCTGGCTATTAGGGAAACAACCGGAAGAAAGAGATCTGTTTACAATAATTGTGATATACTTAGCAAACACATCAATATTTTGTTTTATTAGCAGAAGTTGGCACTGGATCAAGTTCACATGATTTTGATGGCGATTTCATGATGAGTTTCTTGATCTCCGTAACACTAGTAGGCTCAAACATGGACAGTCTACATTGTGGATCCTTGCGTGATGGTGTTTGTGATAGAATGACAGGAACTGAGGGAAAAGAACGACGGATATTCTCAATTTTGTGACAAAAAAGTCTGAAAAAGCATTTGCGAGGTCCTGATCGGAGTGTGTAGATGGAAGCACTGGAGCTTTGGGTTTATGAAGCAGCTTTTCAACAATGTTAAAGAGTTTTTTCTGATCACCAGAGCTATCTTCCACAAGAGATGAGTAGTGAGTTATTTTTGCCTGGTTAATCATGTTCTTCACAATATCACGTTGGTTACAGTATTCTTGCCGATGTACTCCAAGTTTCCCATTGTCACGCCATCTTCGCTCAAGTTGACGGCGGATTTTCCTTGCAGCACGGATATCATCATTGAACCAGGGGGATTCAGATTGTAGTTTAACAGTTCGAGTTTTTTGCGGAGCATGATCATCCAAGATGTTACGGACAGTAGATTCAAATAGACTGACACAAGAATCCAGCTCACCATCTTCAAGGTTTACATTTTCCAGTTGAGATTCAATATCATGACATAAATCTTTAATATTTACTTTTTTCCAGTGGCGAGTAGTTACAGAAATGGTAGGTATGGGAGGTTTTTTAAGGTTCAAATTTACCATGATTGCATAATGATCAGATAAGCCAGGATGAATAGTTATATTCGAGATAAGAGGTGAAGTATTTTCACGCGTTATCATGAGGTCAAGACAGTGACCATACCGATGAGTGGGTGCTGTGATGTGCTGTATAAGTCCATGAGCAGAGAGCAGATCTTTAAACTGATTTGCATAATTGTTTGAAATAATGTCCATATGAATGTTAAAATCGCCGGTTAAAATAATGTCAGATGGGTGTAAGATAATCGACAATTAATTTTTCAAATTCCTGCAGAAAACTGGAGAAGTTTACATGTTTACCATCAACATCCCTTTCTGGTCGATAAATATTAACAAGGCGAACAGATCTAGTGTTGCACGTTACCTCAGCATGCAGAGATTCAAATGTTAGGTAGTCAATGTTAACACTTTTCATACTGACAGATAAACTGGACCTAAAGAGTAGTGCAACCCTCCACCGGTCTTTATTGGTCTGGGGATATGATGGAAGAGTAGCCAGCAGGAGTACACTCACGGGTGGCAAGTCATCATTAGGTTTAAACCATGTCTCGGTTATGGCAACAAGATCCAAATTGTTTTGAAGTACAAAGTCAACAAATTCATCCGATTTGTTACATATGGATTGAGTATTCAAGACACAGAGCTGAAGTTTAGACTCATCGTGAACATTTGGAGTTGAAGTTATGCCAATGTCGCTTGTTGATGTGGTTGAGTTCACTGCTGGGGGTTGGTAAGGCTGGAGTGCTAGTTGTGTAAGTCTACGGCGACCAGCTTTTTTACCTCTATGTGTGCGGCGGTATGTTTGGGGTTGATTAGCAAGTATTCCAAGACAGTTCAATTGACTCAATCCTAAATAAGATAAAGCTACATCAGTACATGGAGCATTGCGAAGATTGAGTAGTTCATTACGGCTGTAGGAAATTGTATGGAGCTGAGTGGCGTTTGTGGGTTTGTTGATCAGTGTTTCAGGTCCAGGGTTTGGGTTTATGTCACCAGAAATTAAGAGTTCCAGGTGAAAGGTGGCAGATGAATTATCATAGTATGATATAGGACGTCTCAAGAATTTAAGATGGCGGATTTTAATTGAACAATCTGTAGATTGCATCTTGTAGCCATCTACTGATGAGTCATTGAGACACCATGGTCTGGATAGCAGGAGTAGAATAAACAGGATGTAGACCTCCATTGTCTGATCACAAAGTTGTTGATCCAAACAAAAGGCTTGTGGTCAAGCTACAGGTTATAATCTCTAGCTACAGGCTATAATCTAAATCAGAGTTGACTGCACAAATAAAATGAAGATCCAAAATGTATACACTCAACAGTAAATTTTTACTGCACAGACATACAAAAAAACAACAGTTTTTCACTTATTATAAGAAAACAAATGTACAAATACTCACATAAAACGTCCAGTAGATTCCAGGTGTAATAAGAAATCCACTAGTATAAAAATGAAGACAAACTTGTAGCTACAAAACACTTACTTAGCACAAAAACTGGAGAGCTGTTATGAGTTGCTGCTTGTAAGGCGCTCACTCATGTCTTAAAACAAAAGGAAATGTCATGTTGAATTTACACAAATGTTTTGATATACCAATCATGACCATTTATTGTTTTGAAATATTCACATGTTTGATAATATATTTTTTGAAAAAAAAAATGGTTAAAATGAACGTAGCTAATTTCCAAAACTCAATGTTGTGCCTTCTCTTTAAGTGCTTTTATACAGTAAACATTAACACATCGATTTAGGTGATGCTTTATATTGGTTTTCCAAGATCTTTCTGGATACGAAATGATGTCACGTCTCGGATTCGGGTTACATCTCGACCAGCAGACTACTAACTAACCCTTGCCCCTCAGAGTGGGTGGGTGAGGGCACAGAAAGGCTTGATTTTACTCTACTAACCATGCAACACACTTAACATGTATATAGGCCAAAAAGTGGGTCAGTGCACGTACGCCACCCCACCAAATATTTGTAAGCAGTTAGATAATAATGAATAATTTTGTACTCTGGTAATTACTGGAGTTGATAACTGCTTTTGCAAACAATTATTGATGCGGCATTTGGAGTAACTGTCAGTCGGTATATATGGCACCCAGCATTTACTTGGCTACGCCACTGCTGTTCTCGCAATGTGTTTCCTACTCTGTTGATTCCGCTTTTCCTTTTCGGTCTGATTTTGTATTTTTTTTTTTAGGGTTGGCAGATATTGCACTGAGTTATTTTCTTTTAAAATAACTATTTTGTTTTACTCTGAACCACATTTTGGATTTCCCAAATCGCCAAAATCGCAGAGCTTCCGTGGGCTTTGCTCCATCCCCCAAGCCTATGTCTGTGGTTAGAATATCTATGCCTCTTTTTTCTCTGTCATCACTGTTTCTCGTTAAAACCGGACATGCTCCTCTGCCCCTCCGGTTGTTAATTATAAATTGACTTTTGAAAAAGGACGCCACTAACTTAGACCTATTGGCATTCATTTGACAATTTCAACGAGCTTTTCTCCAAATTTCACAATGAAAGTTCAAAAGGTTTACCTCCATCGTGCGGTTAATTAAACAACAAAATAAACACACCAATAATTGGAATGATGATTTACACCGGTTTTCCCAAGGTGTTTTTTGGGGATACAAAATGGTAAACTGTATATAACCGTCAGCTGCTGAGCAACCGTCGCCCTCGACTGAATTATCACGTACGACATATTATCTCCCGTGTTTTTGGCTATGTTAACGGTACTTTCTGAACATTTTTTCCCCATCGGAACATCGCTGTTTTACTTGAAGAAGGGAAGACGAATGCTTTAAAATTACATATTTATTTTTTCTCAAAATAACTGTGCCAGAAGCATGGCTTTACAGTAAATGTGTACCGAAATGAATTTATGGTGGGTCCCATGGGCGAATCCAGAATATTTTTTTTTGGGGGGGGGGGGGCTGAGAATCAAAAACGATTTTTCAGTACTAGAAAAATTACAATGAAATAATCAAAGGGAGAGAAAAACAAAGCACAGTGAGGGGGAAATGAGGGGAAACATGAGGGGGAATACCTTACCGTTTGTATCTGATTCCGTTAAAAAAATAAAAAAAAATTAAATAATTTTTTAAAACGATTTTAGGGGGCTACAGCCCCCTTAGCCCCCCCCCCCCTGGATCCGCCAATGGGTCCCGTCATAAAAGTTTTTTTGGCATTATTTTACTGTGAAATATCTTATAGTATTTGTTTTTCTTTCTAAAAGGAAATTATCAATGATCCAATGAAAACAAAAACATCCTGAAATCGCCAGTAAATCACAGACGATGCAATATACAGGTTCATCGGGCTTGGTATATAATTGCAACACGATTATACTTTGAAACTTGATTATATTATGCCGTATATCCGTGTGTGTGAACGCTGTAACGTGATGTTGACTTGAGGTTATAGTGTGGTGACAAAAGAGGCCTAGTAGATGGATGGTGGAAATTGATCTCGGGACTCGGGCGGAAGATGGTAGACAATGTTTGACGTCACGTTCGCTCTTATTTCTCGAAAAGACTATTTTAGTGCGTGACGTGGGTCTGACCATGATTACGCATACAACGGAGGCCGTGTGGTACCGGCGCGGGGTCACTTATGATTGATTCGGAAGGAGGTGGTACGATCGATCGAGCTTGCTTTTACACTTTTGAACTTCCAGGAAAACAGTTTCTAAGTGAACTCATGAACAAAAAACCAGGTGAAAGGTAACGACTCTTTCGAAAACAAAATAGCTAATTCTGTAAGGATTTCATTTGTTTTGCCTATTATTTTGGCGAAAAGAATGTTCACGAATATTTTTTCTCTCTCTTAATTGCGTTTTTAGGTAAGATATCCACTGTTTTGCATGGTCATAATAAGCTTACTGTTGACAATTTCAAAAGCTGCGTTGATACCAGATTATTGGTTAAAGCAGTTGAGTGTTTGAAGCATTTCGAACATTTTCGACTTGTAATAACATAATCATTATATCGAGCGCTAGGCCTATATCTCGAGCGCTCTTTTAACATAATGATCAAACAAACCAAGCATAATTTCATACCTTTATTTTTCACGAAGTATATCAGTCATCTAACCCGTGAAAGAATCGTCACAATAGGTGGCAAATATTTTTTTTTAAAACACGGACATTTAGACATCATTAACTTGAATTTGCTTTAAATAACAGGTCCTACGTAGCACTCTCGATCTTCGTTCTGGAGATGAGAAATCGTTCAGGCAAATAACAAGAGACGCTGTCTGGCAACTGGCAAAAATAGTTAAAATAGAAAAAGGAACATAGGCCTATTTTCAACCCCTTTTTTCTTTTCGTTTATTTCTTAAAAAGATTCCATACTGGATGAACCTTTCACGGTATTGTTTTATGATATATTTATTTAAAACCAGATAATTGAAATTAACATTAGGTTTTCAAACGCCAATGTTATTCCTTCCGTTTAAAAGAAAACAAATCTCCTTTTGAGAATTTGAAAATGAACATAAACCGTAACAAAATCATGGCAAAACTCGAAAAGCACTCTTAGAGCGCAAACATCCGCCAAGTACAGCATTTTTCAGAGAAAAAATAAAGAAGTTATCAATTACCCTATTTGATTATGCTGTACTCGTAGATAAATTTTGTAAAAAAATTAAAATCTAAAACAATCCCAGGATTTGAACTGGGGTCTCGGACGTGACAGCCGTACATCTAATCTAATCGATTGGTCTGTGTAGCAAACTCAACATTATTCAGCAAATTTCATCCCATCCGTGGAGAACTTTTTGAGATATCTTGTACAGAAGTACACGCACAAACACACATCCCGCACACACAACCTTACGGATCCAGTTTGTGGGGTACCACCGTTGTCTTCCTATTATCCTTTTTCTTTAGAATTTCTCTTGTGGGGTACATGGAAACAAAGACTGACTTGTGGGGTCCCATTGTTCTATTGTGTTTTGGACCCCACAACGAATGGTGTGTACGTTCACACACACACACACACACACACACACAGGGGTGATTACATTATCTCTGTCCGACTTATGTCGGCGGAGGTAATAAACAAACAACACTGTAGCATTAACGTGACAATAAGTGTTTACCTCGTTGGTTCTAACTTTTGTTACGTAAATTCAGCAATTTTGCTTGCCCCCTGGAAAAAAATCCTAGCTACGCCACCAATAGGTGGTAAGGTTAGAAAATAAAATACAAACGACGAGAAACTGTTACATGTATTTTTAATTGTTTATGTATGTTTTACAAAAAGGTTGTGTAAATTCAAAATAACAACTCCTGTTTTCCCTATAGATAAAAACAGGATGATTGATACATGTAGGCCTACCAACCTTACACCAAGTAACAGTGATATGCAATGCGCCCCATTAAAATGCGCAATGCAACACATCCCGTTGCGAAATAGTATTGATTTCACTTAAAGATATCGCCTGTGTTTGGCTAAGACGATCCACAAAATATAATTTATAAAGCGAACGAATTTTGAAAGATAATATCGTTGTTAAACGAAAAAAATATATATGAAATTCAGATGTCAGGAACTGTAAATAAAAGCGATATTTCTGTTTGACTCTGATTGACAGCCGCGCTGGCCAATCGGAAGACTGCCAGCGGTGTAGCCACGGGGAGGGGGGCCTGGGGGAACGTGCCCCCACAATTTCCAGTGCCCCCCAGGTGCCCCCACGAAAATCCTACACTCTTAAGAAGTGTTGAATCAACTTTTTAGAGTTCGGTCAGTGACTACTCTTTAGAAAGTTAAATTCAACTTAAAGAAAGTCTTGAATTAACAGTCTAACTTTATCAATGTTAATTCAACACTTTTAAAAGTTAAATCTGACTTTATAAAGAGTAGTCACTGACCGAACTCTTTAAAATGTTGATTCAACACTTTAGTTTTAAGAGTGTAGTGCCCCAAGAAAAAGAATAAGAAAAGGGAAACCCCATACCCCCTGGGCCCCCCACTGAAAAGCAATGCCCCCTGTGCTCCCCACTGAAAAAGTCCTGGCTACGCCGCTAAAGACTGCCCACACCCTCAGCCCGTTACATACAATTAATGTGGTCACGCGACAGCTGAGGATTACAACCTGGGGTCCCGCATTTTATTAAGTTGAGTTTTTAATTTATTTAACCTCAGAAAATAGCAATTCAACATTTAAATCCATTTTTAACTGTTAAATCGGCCCAAACACGGGCGATATATCTTTAAACTTGCTACGTCATTGTTATGTCTATGGACTCTCAGTCTATGGACCCAAACTCTGGAATAAACTTCCAAATAACATCAGGGACACAACATCTTTCAACACATTTAAGACACTTCTGAAAGCCCACTTGTTTCAGGAGGCCTACCATCAATGACTTATTTATTTCTTCTGTGCCTTAGCGCCTTTGAGCAAACTTTTGATTTAGGCGCTTTATAAATTTTATTTGATTGATTGATTGTTATGTATGGACACAGACATACTGATTTTATTTTTCAGTTATCTGTTGGGTCGATAAATGGAAATAAAGCTACCATGAGGATGACAGATACGTGCGTGGCATGGAAGCCTTGTTATCAATACTCGGTATCAAACAATGGGGACCAAAGGTACATTTATTGTTTTTTTAAGAAAACAAAACGTCAAAACAAGCAATTCAATAAATACGTGTGTATGCAATATGACAAATGTGACAGCAATGTTGATTATTTGAATGAGAAAATAATACTTCTAAGCTCTCAGAAATCTGCCTTCAACTTTTCAAGAAATATTAATCATTTCCGCTACAGCTGATAAGAGACAGGGATTACCCAAAATAATAATTACATTTGTATTTACGAATGACATTATGAAAGCTTTGAGGCTTCGCATGGTGGATCAGTTCGCCTTAACAGTACACATTTGTTTAGTATTATATTGCATTTGCTATTGTATTGTTATGCTATTGTATGATTATCTTGTTTACTGTAAAGCGCCTTGAGGACTTCTTGGTGGATATGTGCGCATTATAAATCTTCTGTATTATTATTATTATTATATCTCAACTATCACTAAGTGAGATTTTAGTTCTGATAAAAAGTGTGTCAGTATTCTCTGTTTTGACTAGCCTGTTCATCGTCAGAAAAATAGCAATACATGTATATTCAATATTGTAAGGCATTCGTCGTCAGATTGCCAGGAAACAATTTTTGTAAAATGTCTGTAATAACTACATCCATACTTTATAAGTATCAAGATCTATGTTTGAAAACCAACCTGTGAAAGGTTTTATAGACACACTCACTGGCCAAAAGTATTGCAACATGCTCAAAATAGCACTTTACAAGTAACAGGTGAGATGATCATTTAATCCGATTTCATCGATCGTGTATTACATAATTTCCGAGCAAGAACAGTAAAAAGGAACATTGACTTCAAAACACAGGCACTTTCAAGAAGTCTTAAGTAGTGTAAATAAAATAAAATAAATTATTGTAACACAGTTCTCCAAACTGAACTTTGGGGATGTTGCAATACTTATGGCCAGTGAGTGTATATAGCTTATTTCATTGTTTTGTTAACGAGCAAATAGTGAAAATGGATTTAGATTGTTCGTGTTCATTCCAATGTGGAATTTCTGCCTTTCGGATAACAGAAATTAATTTTGGAATTTATTCCACTAATTTGACTAAAACGACAGCACCTGAGACAGAAATATTTCAATGGATGTTTGATTCCATCATCAACTTTATACCAAGTATGTTGTACGTCAAACTGTGATTGCTTATTTTTTTTCAAGACGACCAATAGTGTATAATGGTTTTAACCCTCCTACTGTTTGACCATTTGAAAACCATTCAAAATTTCCACTTACCAAAATGGCCATTGGTTTTGTACACACATGGTAATACCATTTGAACAGTGTTGGTAGCAAGCTTTACTACCATTCAAATTCATTCAAATGGTTTTTGAATGGTGGATACACTACACCTTGGTGTGTTTCCATAGCCGAATGGTTTCAAATGGTGAATGTACTACACAGTGGCTTATAAATCATTCAAATGGTTTTGAATGGTGGATACACTACACCTTGGTGTGTTTCCATAGCCGGTTTCAAATAGTGAATGTACTACACAGTGGCTTATAAATCATTCAAATGGTTTTGAATGGTGGATACACTACACCTTGGTGTGTTTCCATAGCCGAAGGTTTCAAATAGTGAATGTACTACACAGTGGCTTTATATAAATCATTCAAATTGTTTTGAATGGTGGATACACTACACCTTGGTGCGTTTCACAAAACGAATGATTTCAAATGGTGCATCAACTTGTCTGAAAAAGGCACCAGAAGTAGGAGGGTTTTAATGTACAAAAGGGAGGGGTACAATCTACCACAATTTGGAAATAGATTGTAAATTTTTGAATTGTGTACGTGGGTGATTTTCAAAAGGGGTGGGGGGGGGGGGGGTAGGGCACACCCTTTGACTCCTCTAGATCCGCCACCGATCACCATCACTGACAGCAACATTTAGAAGCAACATTTGCAGCAACATCAACAGCAACCTATTTATCAGCAGCAATAGCAAAAGCGACAGTACAATCAAAACAATTGGAAAACAAAAGTTACGTGCACAGCTTTCCACCAAGTTTATTTTATTTCAATTTGAAGCACTAAAAGAAAGGCACAACAGAAAAAATCAAAACAATGATGAAAAAGATGAGATTGCAACCAAGAAAAATCAAACAAATAATGATCACTGTACATTGTCTTCCTTTATCCACCCATACAAAGAATCCAGCCAAGTCTTACATTCACAATGTTTGTACATTGTCTTCCTTTATCCACCCATACAAAGAATCCAGCCCAGTCTTACATTCACAATGTTTGTACATTGTCTTCCTTTATCCACCCATACAAAGAATCCAGCCAAGTCTTACATTCACAATGTTTGTACATTGTCTTCCTTTATCCACCCATACAAATAATCCAGCCCAGTCTTACATTCACAGTGTTTGTACATTGTCTTCCTTTCCACCCATACAAAGAATCGAACCAAGTTTTACATTCACAATGTTTGTACATCGTCTTCCTTTATCCACCCATACAAAGAATCCAGCCAAGTCTTACATTCACAATGTTTGTACATTGTCTTCCTTTATCCACCCATACAAATAATCCAGCCCAGTCTTACATTCACAGTGTTTGTACATTGTCTTCCTTTCCACCCATACAAAGAATCGAACCAAGTTTTACATTCACAATGTTTGTACATCGTCTTCCTTTATCCACCCATACAAAGAATCGAACCAAGTTTTACATTCACAATGTTTGTACATTGTCTTCCTTTATCCACCCATACATAGAACCAAGCCAAGTCTTACATTCACAGTGTTAAAGGTCATTCTCAATGTTCTAATTGATTGGTCAGTTTCACAGAATATTTATTTATTTATTTTATTTATTTATTTGGACTTACACTTTTACAACAGTGGCACTCGGCCAAAAGGCGGTGCGTCCGACATAATAATTTGTGATCAATGGCCAATACAATAATTCAGAACAGTAGAATAGCAGTACTTTCTGTACGTGTTTATTTGTGTTGTGTCTGTGTACTACATCAAGTCGGCTTAACAGTCATTTGCATTTAACATAGACATAAATTTTCATTCTCGCTGTTTATAATGATTAATCGGCAATTTTTTTTATATGTATATTGCATACGGTATGTGTTTACACGTGAATATTTAATACTTTGACATATTTCCTTACAGCAATTACAATTATCTGGTGAATAAAATCAGAATATACAACAGGATTAACATTATTTTGTATTATGATTTACACTGGAATTAACTTCTTACCCAACGATCACTTTCAATTTGTTTTTCCCATTAGGACTGATTTACAGCAAGTTATCGCACACAAGCATTGGTTTGATTGCAAACTGCACAGCTATTCATTTCAAACACTCTTTGCAGGAACATTCAACCTGCTTTAATATTACAAGAGCGAGTACAGAGAATCTAGTAATATCCAAACTATATTATTATCTTATGAAGCGACTTTCAAATTACCCTTAATTTCAAATTCATGCAGCACTTTTCCTCTACTTCTTGTTTTTCAAACAAATCCCAGCTCATTAAAAATCAATAATACACTGGTCACTACACCGATTGAATTTACATATCAGTAGAATAAATCACTGCTGTGGTTCTTAATTAACATACAAGGTTTCACCATTTTTTAATATATACAATTTTTGTTATAGATTTGCCTTTGCTAATAAAGGCTGTTGTAATTGGATAATCATGCGTTTGTTATGGACATGTACCTCATAACTAAGCAAGCTTCAATATTAATCACAGAGTTGTGATTTAAATCTATGCGATATGGAATATATTACATTGTATTCATAAATGCACAATACAGTTGAGACAGTCTGATCTGACTGAACGAAACGTGATAACGGGCGATCAAGGCCCGAGCCGATCGTGGCCATCCCAAATTTAGTATGCGGTAAAGCCAAACTTGTATACCCTTAGTAACAGCTCAGAAAAGTTAATTATTTCATTTCTTCTTACAGTATAGGATATGGTCTAATGATATGAGTTTGTGAGGTGATTACAATAAAACTTGTCTCGTAAAAATGTTATCTTTAATAGGTTTCACTAACCAAGGATGGTTACAATTTCAAAGAATCACAGGAATATATATTTTTTCCTTCCTGTATGGGTAATTTAACTGGCTAATGCTCCAAAGTAACCCAGCGACGAACTCCAGAATCGATTCCTACATCTGTTTATACAAACAAGCGCACCTACATGTACTCGTTACACAATCACCATACTATAGGCATAAATAAAGTGCACTTATCAATGTGAACTTGGATACCACATTGTGCATGGCTCCTTAATATTATGACACATGTTATCGTACAGTGCTACAATTAACAATGAAAACAGTTCTGCATATTACCAATTTGGGCAACTTTGTTTTTGGTAGTCATGTAAATGTTAACGATATATCGACCGTGTTTAGCTAAGACGACCCACACACAATAGAATTAATAAAGTAAACGAATTTTGAAAGATAATAACGTTGTTAAACGAAAAACAAATTTAAAAATGAAATTCGGATACTGGAAACTGTAGATAAAACACGCTTGGTTCTGATTGACAGCCATGCTAGCCAATCAGAAGACTGCCCACGCCCTCAACCTGTTACATACAATAAATTGTGTGGCCACGTGCAACCTGAGGATTCAAACAGTGGGCCAGCTTTTTATTAACATGAATTTTCAATTTACTGGTACTAATCCTTGACGGATTGTTTCGTTCAATGTCTCAAATGAAAGATTATAACTTAACCTCAGAAAAACAGCAATTCAACATTTAAATCTGTTTTTATTTTACCGTCAAATCGGCCCAAACACGAGCGATATGTTTAAGTCACAACTTATGTTATTGGTCCAACTATAGTGTTGCAGGTTGGCCTACGACAATAAAACATATAGTTGGGACTGTTGCTGTAGCTAGGGTTGACATTAACACTGAATCCTTGGTATGCATCACTGCAGAAACAAAACTTCTTTGTTACTCTTCAGCCATGACATTTTAAGCACAATATTTGATTTACAGTAAGCAGTGCAATGAAAATGGCTCAAGGTACACAGTACAATGTCGAGTTCCCTCTAGTCATATTTACATAATTATCTATCAAATATATATCTATTAAAGAAAGCACAAAACAAACCCACACCCCCCACACACAAAAGGCTTTTTGAACTGATCATAGAGCAAATTCAAACTTAAACCATTTGACAGTAACTATGCCATGCTCGAGGACAACATCATCGCATACAAACACCAACAAAAGTTGACAGTGTGTGCAGCCCCTGACCACCCTAAATACGCCCACTCGTAACAGCTGTCCCATTACTTCAACAGGAGGTAGTGGTTATATTCTACCTCCACGGTTAACCCAGCGTTATCTTGAACTTTGTTCTGACTTTGGAAACCTGAACAATCAGTTAGTCCAGCAAAAAATCACGCACGAGACAAATGGGTGACATTGTACAGTTGATGCTAGATTCTGCATACAGAGATCACATAGGCCACTAGGATGGTTATATATGTAGAACTGCGTGGGAGGAAATTGAGTCAACTGTTTCTGAATCTGATTATTAAAAAAAAATAAGAGACTGGTACAGCTTAATACTTATTCCCATTTAGCAATTCCCTGTTATCCTCTCACTTGTAATTATTGATAGATATCTTTTTCGTTCATGTTATCACAGTTCTTCACACTATTTATTAAAACTTTTAGATTACTGATTAAGCACCATTAAAAAAAACACGAAAATAAACAAGCCATATATGCCCTAATTATAAAGCAGTCAATGAAGTACTCCAATGTCAACGGTAACTTTTGTACACACATAACCAATGAGTGCAAGTTATTTTTTTTCATTAAGTTAAAATATACTAATCAGGATTGTTCACAAAATTCCCTAAAATATTTTTATTAAAAAAAAAAAAAAAAATGGACACTGTACTCTTGTCCTTATCATGCTAATATGAAGAAGATTTTTTATCACAATTTGTTTGGAATTTGTTTTACCTACATGAAAAAGCATATTCCACAAGGACTGATTCTGTTCCTTGACTTGGTATCCACTTAAACAAGTTTAATCTGTATAGGTTGTTGAAATTCTTGCGTCGGGAGATAAACAATTGATTTAATTTTGCCCTACACCGACGTGTGTATAGCACTGTATACTCAGTGCTTTCCGAGTGTCTGTGAAAAAACTACACAGGCGACTCGGGCGGGATTCGAACCCACGACCTCCTGCTTACTAGACGTCTGCACTAGTTACACATTGTTGAAACAGTGTGGTCTGGTAGAATTATGTTCAAACCTATTCCTTGTACGCCAACATAATAATGAATTCTAAGTGAACTTGATAATGTATTCTTATTCTGCCTGTGTTTGCTTCCACTGACTTCTAACAACTACTGTCATTCACATGGATCTACGGTCAAGATTTGATGGTGAGTTAACTTGCACGCAAATCGAATGGTTAACACTTTTGGACTAAAAAATATGCATTTATTTTACATATCAATTTAAAATTTACATTTACGCGTCGCCTTTTTCATTTGGGCAGTCTCTTGCTCAAAAAAGCATAACCACATTACTTTAAACATAATTGTCGCATACACTTCCCGTTTATTAAATCTTCACATGCTAATGTGAATTTGTTTCCAAGTAAATCTGAGTATTTTTCAAGTAAATCTAAGAATTTTTTTAAAGTACGTCTGAGTATTTCTTAAACTAAATGAGTATATACCTAAAGTATAGACGTCAACCTTTGTAAACAAGTGATTCTTTATTTCAATAGCATGCATTGCCCAATAATAAATTTCCTCTTATTCATTTATTTTTGTTTTAATTTATACTACAAAGCATGCTGCTATACATATACATAACAGAAATAAAATATACATTGACAGGATTAACTCTATACATAACAGAGCCTGCAGACAGTGCCGTCTTATCGTATGGGCACACTGGGTAGTTGCCCGGGGGACCCGCAATTTTAGGGGCCCCGAGATTCAATTTGAAAAATAAAAATTAAGGTTCATATTATTAAATAGCAGTGGCATTCATGTGAAATCGGGGCCTCCTTGTATGCAAAATGAATGTTGGATCTGGGCCATCTGGCGTTTTAATGTGTTGGGGGGCGAGGGGGTAGGGGCCCCAGTACATTGCTTTGCCCGAGGGCCTCAAATATTCTTAAGACGGCCCTGCCTGCAGAGATTCAATTGATTCTCCTACACAAATACTCTTACTGTACTCTCTAAAATCTACTGGATATATAACCTACGAATGTAATGCTACAATAGTGTCATGAATGCTTTACCTGCCACTACTTACTAGTCATGACACTTGACTTGGGTATTAACCTTCATCATTCATTCCCCCCTCCAACCAATCCAGTCAAGCAAATACTGGAATGTATTACTTAGAGGGCGCTATAACTTAAGTTATAGCGCCCTCTACCATTCTGGGTGATGGTGTTGACTGATATATAATTCAATGTACATAGCGGGTGTATTAAATCTAATTGTTTAACATACATGTAAAAGCTGAACATTTTGAGAGAAAACAAATGTGATGGTTTTCTTTTAACCATCCGGGGTAAAAAAAAAAAAAAATCAGGGGTGTTTGGCTGTATCTTTCTAAATAAGTTTGAATGGAATTGTTCAAGCCATGTACATTTCATCACCAATAAATACAAACAATAATGTTTACCCTATCGCACGAAACAAGGGAATTGTGTACCTTAATTAATATAAAGAATTATCTGTTTTTTATGGTTAATTTATATCTACATAAATTGAATATCCTCCTTTATAATTCAATATTGATTTTATTACTCGATATTTGCATTTAGTAACAGTTAAGAAAATAAAGCAATATGTGACCCGCTTTGGCAAAACCCGAAACTTCTCGGCATTTACCATAATGCGTAACAGCCATGAAAAGGTCAAAAACTGACCCCAGGGACCAGTTTGTGGAACCAGTTTGTGGGACCAGTTTTCATGTCACCATATAGAGCATATTCTCTAGATTTTAATGGAAAAAGAAAAAACCTGAAACACTGTTGGGAACATTGTTAATTTTCACGATAAATTTGGGAGGTCACTTGTGAAAATTGGGTCCAAGTTCAGGGTTTTGCCAGAGCCAGTCACATATAATAATACGGAACTCCCATAACATCAAACAAAAAAACGTATGCCTATAAATAATGTGATACCAATTAAAAATATTTCTATTAATCTTTCCCCCGAATGATGTATCGTTCTTAAAATAATAATTTCATACAGTTTCTGAGCAATTGTTCCTCCAGAAGACTACATTCAATATTAATCTAACATTACCACTGTAATTACAAGTTCATTACAGGTTTAAGTAAATGTAAGCTTTCCTTATTTAACAAGTAACTTGTGTTCATTTTCATCACAATTATTATTTCAAAGCCAGAATGCACAATGGCACCGGAGCGATTTCTCACAATTACTTTAGCGGAAGGTACAACATTGGTAATTAACCGATTGGAAAATGACTGATTTTATTATCTGAAAGCTAATTTGATGTGAAGTTAGTTGGGGTATCAATCATCCTGACAAATTATTCTGTTTCCGAGAAAACACCAACAAATATGGCAATTTTCTGGAAAAAAAAATTGTGAATGGTTTTTCGCACATTCCTAATGATGTACAATTCGCATTGAACTCAAACTTTCACAAAATGATCGTTCAATGTTTATCTTGATTCAAATGAGAGTAAGCATACATGTACCTACTGAAGCAGGTTTGCCAACGTATCCAATGTTGTACCTTCCCTTGAACTACCCACACGGTGACGAACTCCACTGCAACTAAGCGTCCTACCGTGCACTAGGGAGGTCAAAGGTCACAGGCCACGCTTAATCATCTCCGAAGTGGGTCTGCACATGGCGTTCGTATTCTGCATCGGGAGTGTGGCAAGGCATCACCATGTTGCACATGGGGCAGAGACGGGCATAGTGTTGCTGAATGTGCCGTGCGAAGTCGTCCTCCGAAAAAGTCGGCGGGAAGTCAATGCCGCACTCAGGGCATTTCTTGCTGTCACCATCGCCCTCGGTCAGCGGGAATTCTTCGCAGGCATCGTGGAACTCATTCGGCCCCTCTTCCCTGTTGGTTAAAATGGGAGGATTGAACCAAGTTATTTTTTTTCTTTAATAATTATTATTAAGTATTAATAATGCGTTATTTCCCCCGAGGACGATCAGAGCATACTGATCGAAACGTCGAGTTGTAACCTCCAGTTCTTTTCAGAACTAATTACTACTCAACAGAGAATTTCACATGGTGTCACCGCAATTAGTCTTACTTATCCTCTTCACCATGCAAAGCTACAAGTTTTACCTAATGCGTGATTTCATTAATGCTCTAAATTGAGGTCTATACCTCGAGGCCAGTTCAGACTTCACGCGAACGTGAATGCGAAGTCAATTGTGACGTCGGAAATGATTTGCAGAAGTTGCTCACATTTCAGATTGCATGAATCATTCGCCCTGAACTTAATGACATCAAGTTTCACGTCCCATTTGTGCGTGTGTGAAGTCTTGAACCAGGTTTTAGTCCAAGTGATTTACAAATTAAGCATCACTGGACAACTGCATTTGTCTGGGTAATTACCAAGCACAGGAATAAATGACACAAAGATGGTCGACATTGTGTTCAGACCATTATCCCGGATTCTGAGAAATCATGGGCATTGTGTCTGCATAATCCTATCATATTCATTAACCCTAACTCCCTAGACAACAAAGCCAGTTGGAGGATTTTGAAGGATTTTTATTGTTTTAGTACAATGCCTGGGGAGTTAGGGTTAAGGATAAGAAACATATTCAACTATGCTGCGTT
This sequence comes from Zoroaster sp. YZ-2022, assembly GCA_029582265.1. Taxonomy (NCBI): domain Eukaryota; kingdom Metazoa; phylum Echinodermata; class Asteroidea; order Forcipulatida; family Zoroasteridae; genus Zoroaster; species Zoroaster sp. YZ-2022. The sequence continues at coordinate 31,079,514 of CM055827.1, read as the reverse complement.
CAGCACTCAATTGCCCATGGTTTTAGTCTTAAACATACGTGGTCATCATAACCGTGTCCTTACATGGCTGAAGGGGTCGTTATCACTGAGGGTACTCCCAATGGTACCCAGGCATTCATAAAAGCCTGCAGTCAGGGGAAATCTTACATTTGTCAGCAGCCTCTAGAGGGCGCTGACACCATAAATAATTGTCTTGTTTGGTGCGTTTGTTAAATATCGTTGGTTAACCCTCCTACTACAGCTGCATTTTAGTGGGAAGTTGCTGTAGAGGTCAAAATCAGTCAACTGCCTGTTTTGACTGTTGACCCAAATGTGCACACAGGGGCATTTTTGACTGGTTTTTACTGCCATTTTGACCACCCTGAACAATACCAGACAATGCTTTTACCAGTCAAAAATGATCGACTCATTTTGACCTGTAAATGTACTTACTACACGTAAGGTTTGACAGTGTTTGACTTTTGAGTATATATATATATATATATATATATATATATATATATATATATATGTTTACTTGTTCGGACATAGGGCGACCGACTTCTATAGAAATTGCTATTTCTCTGCGTTAAGGCGACTGCTGGTCGCCTTAACGCTCAGCTACCCTTTAAAGTCATAATTTTGTCATAAAGTCTAAAAATCATCGCTTCCTTAGCCTCTAATTAGTGTAAACATCTTATTTCCAGAGTTTTGGACGGTTGGAGGACATATAAAAAAAGGGAAAGGTAAGAGGGAATTTTGTGCATGTTTCTATGGAGCGGTCGCCCTATAGGTGAAAAGAGAGTTATATATATATATATATATATATATATATATATGTATATATATATATCAACATTTTGACTGATTTTGACCCTTGTAGTAGTAGGTGGGTTAAATGTATTTAATGTTGCTGATATGTACTTTATGGTGAATGATGTACTGTACAAGTAAAAGTATATTGTAAAATCAATCTTTCGTTTCTCAGTTGATTTCGCTGTGACGTAAGGTTTTTTTATTATTAAAACCTCTTACATACATAGGATTGAGTGTACCTGTGTACCCTTTTGACAACGACCCCTTCAGTTATAATAAGTCATTTTAAAAAGCAATTGCCTGCTTAAATGGGTTAGCTACGTCTGCGCTGCCTATCAATGACACTGGGTTGAATGGGTAAGAGATGAAAGGGTGAAATATGAACGGAGATTGGAAGGCACTGATGAAAGCGGGTTTTGATCGACCAAATCGCGCTTTACCTATCCTCCTCTGCTCCCTCTGTGTATCCTGCGTTAACAGCAAGATCTAGAAGTCTTGCATTGCGATGGTGCTTGGCCACGTTCTTGATGGCCGCTATCTTGCCCTCGGGAAGGACGTCTGGCTTGAGTGGTTCCGGAAGTGGGTATTTCGACCCAGGCAACTTCTCCGGCGGGTTTTTGGGAGTCAGGGCAGGGACGGCCGGCACCTTGGCCAGACTGTGTGGAGATGGATGAACCGCGAGTGGGGGAGCTGTAGGCTGTGTTGATGTTCCTTTGGGTTGCTTAGCCTGCTCTTTGTACGGGTTGGGGTAGGTTATGGGTGATTGGATGTCACTCTCCGTGTTGTCTGTCGGAGTGATGTAAGGGTTCGTGTAGGTGTGTGTCTGCTCAGTGTAAGGGTTCCGGAACATATACTGCCCATTGGGGGGTCCGGGATGGTGTACCAGAGGAGGGGAGCGGATTGGACTCATTTGGGGTGGAGTGCATGGTGGGGAACTCAACAGAGCTCCCGGGGAGGTCTTCTCCTGTACGTCAAACTTGAACACCTCGTGAGTATGTTTCATCTTCATGTAGTCGGTGTGAAGCTTGGAAATTTTGTCCTGGAGTAGTTTGATGTCTTCCTGTTGGATTATGATGTCAAAACAAAGAACCAAAAAAAATAAATAAATTAGAATTCTGGACTGCTTCAAATAATAATAATAAATTTAAAATTTCTATTGCGCTGTTTCCATTTAAAAATGATCAAAAGCGCATAACAAAAATAAACACACCATTGAATAAACAGATATAAATACAAAAAAAAAAAATTAAAGACAAATCACATTGATTTTAAAATTTTTTTAATTTAAAAAAAAAAAAAAAAATCAGAAGAACAGATGAGGTTGCCAAGCCAGCTCCCAAACCTCAGTATGGGGTTACATCAAACAATAAACTGTTCTGCTGTGTCAAATGTGAGTGCATATTCATGCGAATAGTTGTGGCCAAATACAGCGTAACAGTATGACTTACATCTGCCTAATCAATTTGAGTCACGGAGTGAGTCACTGAGTGACCCACTGTATTGTGGTTCACCACCTAATATATGACATAAAACACAATAAAGGGGGGCCACTTTCCTACCATCACGTTAGCAGTTTTTCTAATGGTTGTAATTTTTTTTTAAATATCTGAAACCACCCAAAAAGAATTTCAACATTTGAATAGACATGCATGCTTATCCTAAAGATAATTTGAGTTGATTATTACTATTATTTTTTTAATTACCCTAAAATTTCCATCAACAAATGGACGGAAAAGTGAGGTAACTTTTTCCGTCCAATTTTTATGGAAATTTGAGGGTAAAAAATAAATAAAAAAATTTAAAAATAAAATAAATCAACTCAAATTAGTTCTAGTATAAGCCTGCATGTCCATTCACATGTTGAAACACTTTTTGGTCGGTTTCAGGTAAATAACAACCATTGGAAAAACTGCTAACGTGACGGATGCAAAGTGGCCCCCTTTATTGTGTTTTATGTCATATCCATTTTTGGAATTAAGTATTGTTTAAATTTCCAGTTCCTTGTCATCCCATGTCATCTACTTGTTTTGCCATTGCACCTTTACAAAATATTTTAAAACAAACACTTGAAAACATTATTGCATGAACTGGCGATATGTAAGGCGCTTGTTTTTGACTTTAACCCTCCTACTATTGATGCACTTCAGTGGGAAGTTGCTATAGAGGTCAAAATCAGTCAACTGCCTGTTTTGACTGTTGACCCAAATGTGCACACAGGGGCATTTTTGACTTGTTTTGACTGTCATTTCGACCACCCTGAACAATACCAGACAATACTTTTACCAGTCAAAAACGGTCGACTCATTTTGACCTGTAAATGTACTTACTACACATAAGGTTTGACAGTGTTTGACTTTTAAGCGCACTTGATATACCTTGGCAAGTATATCAACGTTTTGACTGATTTTGATCCTTGTAGTAGTGGGAGGGTTAAGACATCAAATGACAAGGATGTACGTGGGAGTTAAAACACATTTTGAGTGTCTCTATTTTGTAAACTGAGAAGAATTAACTACTTTGAACTGATACATTAAAGTTATTGAAAAAATATCAAATGACAAGGATCCATGTGTTATTTATACGAAACAAAATATTGAGGACCGTTATTTCATCTGGACTGTTCCATTTTCATTCGGCTTCGCCTTGTGAAAATGGAAAAAGTCCAGATGTTACCTTGTGATATAAATAAATGCTCCCATTAGACACAATATTTGAATACTATTCAGCAAATTGCTGTTTCTCTTGTCAAATTTAACCGGGCTGTTTATGTGGTAGCAGAGCAGTGATTTAAAATTGTGATCTTGCACTGTTATTGTAATACACCTTTGTCATATTTGGCATCAATATTTGTCTGACTCCCCGTGCACCAATGATAAATAACCATACAAAATGTATGTTTAAAAAGCACCAGTCCATTTTTGGATGACAGCCTCTGTCTGCTTCCCATAGACATGTGAATTACGAAACAAATATGGATACTGTGGAATAGGGGTCATTTGACGACACCAATTTGAAACTGTTGTATATCTTCTAACATTAAGGGCCTGCTGGTCCCAATTTCTAATGAGTCAATGAATGAGATAAAAATAAGGTGGTGCCTAGATGATCTAGTGATATTAATTAGTTGTACAGTGTAAATAAATATTTAGTCAAATTTTCTGTCCAAAAGAGAAGCTTTAGCAGGCCTGTGAGTGGGGTTTGATAAAAAAAAGAGGAAAAAAGAGGAGAACCTAAAAAAGACCCGGTGTCAATGGAGAACATCGTGAGTACTAAGTAGTAATCATGCACGTGTCACGTAGTGCACACATGGACGTAGAATACAAAATGGTGGTTGTTGTTGTGGTGTGTCGCGTGTGTTGTTAGGCCGTATAATTCCTTGGCTACGGCCGGAAATAACACGCAAGTCTATGGGAATTGACCGCAGCCGCTAGCTATTGGCTTCCGTAGGCACACTTTCCAGCCATAGCCAACGGCAGGACACAGCCGAAATACGGTGTGACGATCAGCCATACCGCTGGTTCGCGCGCTCTATATCCAACAGGCGGTATCTGGTGTGGGAACCAACGCACGGATCGCCGATCAAGATCCGCGTGAAACAATAATTACACGCAATGCGCAATTTACAACAAAATAAAAAACGGATTTTTTTTTTTTTTTTTTTTTTTCCGGGCGGATTTTAAAAAAGCGGAAATTAAAATCGGGAGAGGAAATGAAAAAAGCGGAATTCCGCTAAAACGCGGAGATTTCACAGGCCTGCTTTAGTTTGAATTTTTTGTTGGCGTGTTTCTTTGTGAGTGACTTAGCCCAGATGCATTGCGTGTGAGGGCAGGTGGACCCGGGGTTGTGACATTTTGGAAGGGGAGGGGGAGGGGGAGGGGGGAGGGGTGTAGTTTACCTCCTTCTCATCAAGCTCCTGGGCACAGCTGTTGGCAGCATCAAGTTGCATCTCAAAGGCAACTCGCTCCTTCTGGAATGCCTGGTCCTGTTGTAACCTCTTCTGTTTCTCTGCCTGTGTTTGAATGGCAAGCATTTGTTCTGGTTACAATACAGATGCATATTCAATTCAATTCAATTCTGGTTTATTTAAAAAACACCAAACAAAAAGTCCGAGGACTAAAAATATTTGGTTTACAGTAAAAATTTACAGTACCTAAGAAGAACATCTAGAAAGGTAAATAATTTATTAAAAACATTTCCATAGAAAACATTACAAATTAGATTGAGCATTAAAAGCACAATACAAAGTAAAACTAAAAACAAGGTTGTGACAATACAAGAGTAATTAAAAATTACCGAGAGTTGATCAACCTAATCATGGAGGGAACAGGGGATTCTTTGTATCTTTGGGTGTGTATTTTGGGCATCGTAAGATTGTTTGAGTTTCTAAGATTATGATTACATCTAGATTGTCGATTTGGTGGTATTCTGTGCTAAATAAGCAATTCTTCTTGAAAACAACTGATTTACATTTGAATGTGTTTTTTGTTTGTTTCTAGGGTGACCAATGTTATGAAGTTCCAAACGCAATATCCAATAAATATATCTATCAATAATTAATGCCAAACTAATTAATAAAAATAATTAAAGGGACAATATCGTCACGATCAGAGCAGACTTTCAACCGGGCATGGAATCGGTGTCCTAGTTTAAGATGGACACAATGATTGAAAATTACTGGCTCATTGCAGCAGCAACGGTAATATGACCTTATCACGTGGAGCATTATTTTCAGTCACTGAGTTAATCTAAAACTAGCAATCCGATTCCATGCCCTGTTGACCATGACGACATCGTCCCTTTTAAAACCCACACAAGATTATTTCAAAAGAAATTCATAATAATAATAAATCACATTTATAAAGCGCATTCCGTCTATGACAAGACCCCAAAGCGCTGTACATGCATTACTACACATGTAAATATGTAAATACAATTATAAGGCATGAAAAAATACGTAATATGATGAGAAACTCGGATAGCAACTGAAACGCCTGCCCGTGCCTGACAAACTGAACAACAAACTGACCAACGCTGGCAAGCGTGCAGTTGTCATCAGGTAACTGACAAAAGAAACAATAAAAAGTTACAAGCTGAAGAGATGAGTCTTGAGGGAATTCTCTGAATTGATCCAGAGAATTTGGATTTCTAATATGTGTTGGAAGCCGGTTCCAGAGTTCTGGAGCAGCATAAGAAAAAGTGTAAAGTACCCCGACTTATACCTGATACAGTCCCTTGTATTCCTTGAGTTTTCTACTGCACTCCTCCAACTCTTGAGCAAGCTCGGAAATCTGCATCTGTAATTCAGCGTTGTCAAATGACTTGTCAGGAGTTGATGGCAGTCTGGCTGCCTGCTGCTGTAAGCACTCCTGGTCTTTATCTAAGGGGGTCAAAGTTCAAGGGTTACTGCTATTGTGGAGTGCTATGGTCGAGCGGTTTAGTGCATCGGATTTGTGTTCTGATGACTGAGTCGTCTGAATGTGGGTTCGAATCCCAACCGCGACCATGGTGCTTGTGTCCTTGAGCAAGACACTTTACCATAATTGCTTCTCTCCACCCAGGGGTAAATGGGTACCTGTGAGGGCAGAGTTGGTTGTTGTGTTTGATTAGCCCTATGCGCCGAAATGGCAGTAATTGAGCTGTATACTCCCCAGGGAGCTGAGATGGTTTCAGGAATGATTTATGAGCCTGATGAGCAGGGGTAATAATGTAATGCGCCTTGAGCACCAGTTTGGTGGATACGTGCGCTATATAAGTCCACATTATTATTATTATTATTATATGTTACCATACAGTAAACCAGTCAGCAAATTATTAAATAGGTGAACAGACTCCTGAAAAAGTATGATGTTCAAAGACAAGCACATAAGTCCACATTATTATTATTATTATTATTATTATTATTATTATTATTATTATTATTATTGAATTTAGAATAGAGCAAACTTTTGGATGAATTTAATGCAGATTACTAATTAGCTTTATGCAAAAATGGTTTTGATCTGAGAGTTAAGAATAACTATCCTGAAATTTGCATTCATTTCAAAGAATTGTGCAGGCTATTCTTAGGAAAAGCCTAAGGACTAATTGCTGGCAGGTTCCGGTGTGAACACCCCCCCCCCCTCTTCCCCTACTAAAGTTCAGCTTAAGCAGCTTAATTAAAATTGGCAAATATATATCACCACCATATTCAATATTATTTTCATTGTCATTTACGCACCCCTGCTTGTGTTATGCAGAGAGTCGACATGTACATTTCACAAATTTCAAAAATGCGAAATTCCAAAATGGCGGCCATTATAAGCATTCTTATTATGATAAAAGCTAATTTGTGAAATCCACATGAGTAAAGACTGTTTGCGGTGACACCATGTGAACAAATTCTTTTGAGTAGTCGATTAGTTCTGAAAGGAACTGGTGGTTACAACTCAACGTTTCGATCAGTGAGCTCTGATTGTCTTCATGAGAAGTCTTTATCATTCCAACCACGCTCAATGCAACACAATGCAACAAGATGCAACAAGATGCAACAAATGTAAAAAATTGTTGCATCTTGTTGTCCTCAGCAGAGAACAAAAGAAGCATTGTTCTAGCTGGTGGATCTTGTAGGATTTGAGGCTTTGCATGGTGGAGATAGATACTTGAGTTCTTTCGGGTGACATCATGTAATGATCTCTTCTTGGAAGAAGTGATGGCTCTGAGAGGAGCCGGTTGGTTTGCTGTGGATCTTGTTGCATTGAGCAACCTGTGGTTGCATTTTGTTGCATTCAGCAGGGTGTCTGTGAAACGCCTGTAGGGGGGGGGGGGGTTAATACACAAACAAAATTGTTTTTCTGCCGAAAATACGTTTCCACAAAAGAAACCCCAGTTTTCAAACCAGCTACAGGCCTAACGAGCCCTACTGGTGTACAACTTTCTCGCGAGTAGGTCAAAACATAGAATCTTGACGGACGGTACACTGAATATTATCGAGAGAAGATGTGCACACAAGTCTGGTTTCCTGACCTTCGTCATGCTCTTTGATGGCTACAGTCCTCTGACTCTTCTTAGTCAGCTTAGCCTCCAGCTGGAGACACTCAAGATATTTCTTCCTGTATTCTTCGGCGCCCATCTGAAGACGGACCTTCATGTCGCTGACATCTCGGGTCAGGTCGTTCTTCTCCTGGGTGAAGACAGCCTCACTGGTGCTCTGAAATACAAGATGCACTACCGTTAAGCCATCCCTTGACACATGAGGAACATTAAAGTCAAAGATGCACTGACACATGTTTACCAAAAATTTTTAATAATATTCAATTTCTTAATCTTTACCCATTTAATATGAAATAAATTATTTGAAAGTATATTACTTAATTTTTACTAGGAAAAGGACAATGATCAGATTTGAACAAAAAAATGTGATGGTCAAATTTGATGTGATCTGGGAAAACCCTTCACATGGTGAAATTTGTCATTTTTTTGTTACATACATCAAATTAACGAGGACACTGTGCTGTTTTCAAAACTGTTTTATTCATGATTCTAGGTTGTCTACAACTTGAGTTATGCTCTTGGGAAGTTATAACCGCCGCTGTCCTTAAAAAAACAATGGCGGAAACGAAAAACAAAAGACGGCTTTTTAATTATCTATCATCATATGTTTTTACATCTAAAACGATGGAATTTTATTTAATATTTTCAAGAGTGATCATTTAGATATTAACAATTAAAATGGTAACAAAAACTCAAATTGTCAAAAAAAAAAAAAATTGGGGGGACTATTTTGCCATTATCTTCAAAACAAGTTCGCCGACATCCGATGGGTTTCCCAGATCGCATCACAAATAAGGCTTCACATGGAATGCATATTTCAATACAGATTCATGACAAGTGTGTATGGTTGTACAAATAGTTTCATCACCAAAGTTCTCAAGAACTTTGCTTCTTAAAAACAAATATCACCTCAGATAAACAGATTGCATTTATGTTTGATACTGTCATCAACTTTTGTGTGAAACTGTGAACATTTGTGCTTTTTGAGAACACCGACAGCAAACAAAGTACCAGGGAAAACAGATCATGTACATTCATATGGTAACTCCAGAGAGGCAACAGTTTCTGTTGATAGTTATTGAAGGTCAAAGGTATTTTTGGTAAGCCTTCCTTACCAGTTTCTTCTGCAGTTCAACCCGTTTCTTGGTCTCCTCATCCAGTCTGCTCTGTGTACGCTTGAGTTTATCCTTCAGCTCTTTCATGACAACTTGAGAGGCCTCCATGGGTCCCTTGTTAGATCTCAGGGCCTGTTCTTTCTCCTGTGATAGAGTAGACACACAAAAAACTTGAAATGGAGGTGACGATGAGAGATGAAGAATGCCTTTGACAGACAAAGTCCAAAATTCAAACTGAGTTTTTGGATTTACTTAAAATTTTTACCCCTACTTCTAAAGAAAACAAACATGGGAACCATGTGCTCCGTGCACATCTTAGCCCTCTAGCATCGAAAATGTACCCAGTTTCTGAGTATAGGACATTGTCTGTATGTTTGTCTAGTGTTAGCCCGAAGATCAGACTTCACGATTTGCGGCTCGCAAAAGACGCCAGATACCAGCCTCAAAGTTTCAGGGTGATTTAACTTTGACCGTGGTTGGTAGCTAGCTCGCGAGCCTACCAAGCGCGATGTCAGATCTTCGGCACCACGTATCCAATAAAATCCCTGCCATTAACCCTTTCAATACCGAATTGTTTTGACCACGCAGCCCACTGAGGACCACATTGTTTGTACGGAGTGTACAGTCCAGAACCGAATTGTTTTGCAACCACGGCAGCTTCTGAAGACCCCACTTTTCAAGCTCAGTTTTCAAAGTGAAGACAGTGTCGTAGAGAAAAATTTTGTGCATGCATTTTGTTACATATATAATTACCTTTCAAATGGTTACAACAAAAATATATTTCAATGCAATTTTGGTTGATTATATTATAATTTCTCTAAATTTGAAGTTTCAAAATATTTGAATCTAGAATTTTTATGTTATAACTTGACTACTCATGCACTTTCAAACTTGATTTTCACTATGAAGACTTAGATAAATGAAACGGGTTTGTGTGTGACATTTTTCACTCATTGTATACTCTTTCATATAACATCAAAATCAATTGTTTTTGGTATAAAACAAGCAACTTATTACAATTTTTCCAGAGAGTTGCAGTTTCCTATCTGATGAGCCTAATGGACTCCCAATTACACAATGTAAAATGCACTGCATAGATCCTCCATTGTAATACACTGTGTGTGTTCATTGATGCGTGTGAGATTACACACACATACTGTACATGCACAGCTAATACACACAGTACATGTACATGTTACATTGTATAGTGGATAAACTACATGTCGCAGGCCCATGCTGATTGCATACACAATGTGTGGGATCTCAGCCTTCTTTCATGTTTGTCAAGCAAGTATTTCCTGTCAGAAGCTTATGTTACAAATCCAAATAATGGATAAAACATAGCGTATCCATATTCTGTGTACTTTCAAATGTAAAGGTTTATAAAAAAAAATATGAACACAAGACACTTTGCTCATAATATGATTATGAATATACTCAATTTATTGTTTTTTTCTTTGGCAAAGACAATATTTTTCTTTCACAAGAAAAGAACATGAATACATCAAAAATAAGATATATTCTAGGGCATACAATTTGTGATATACTAACAAACACCGACGATAACCACCTCCACGGCCACGCCAACCACCACGGACTCGCACACCACGCATCCCGCGGCACGCCATTCCCGGCGCGGTAGCCTGTCTTCGGATTCTTGGCTAGAATCTTCCTCGGAATCATTTGATTCATTCTCAGAATCACTATCAGCAAAAAGCTCATCCAGTAACTGAGCATTTCGCTCATCCATAGTGACAAAATGTTGGAAAAACTTTCGGAAAATTAGCACATGTGAAAAACTTTGATCAGAGTTTTCTCAAAAGGTCATAATGGTGACCCCTATTGTTCTATACATCATTGAAAAGCTTATGATGTGTTCTTTTCAACTGTATAAAAATTAACAGCAGAGGGCAGCAAATAAATTTAGTGGACCCTCTTGAACACCGGCACTGCTCTCGTCGACAAAAGTCGACGATGGTAAAGAAGCGTAGGTAGGTGCGCCGTCGACGAAAGTCGACGATGGTAAAGAAGCATAGGTAGGTGCGCCGTCGACGATGGTAAAGAAGCGTAGGTAGGTGCGCTGTCGACGAAAGTCGACAATGGTATTGAAAGGGTTAACGCTCACCCTCATCATAAATATTGCGGGGAGGGGGGGGGGATTGCAATCATGATCACATTACCTCAGCCAGCTGTTTGATGCTATCCTTGAGGGCTTGCACCTGTTCCTGTAGCAATGTCTCTCTCTCTCGGGCCTGGTGCTGCTGGAGGCGGAACTTGCTTTTCAGCTCTTTCTCATGCTCCTTGTACTCTTTGCCTTGGCGTGTCATGAGACTCTTCAGGGCATCCTTGTCTGTCTCGGCTCGCTGTAGAAAATAAGAAATTGATCCACCATGGCTGGCGACTTGTACAAACACAACACATACGTGAGCACACTTATTTTATACAACAGTATGGACAACCTGACCTATTTCTTTCTACATGTAAATGAATACCCGTTTGTCTTCATCGATGGATATTTTTAACAAACTGATGCGTGGGCACTTTCCGTTTGCTTGTCTTATACTTTGGTGGTCATGTGATGTGTAATATAGGTGTTGTGATTGGCTACTTTCATTTGACTTTCAAGACGGAAATGATGACTACAACAACTTGCATTTATTCAGCCACAGGACTGGTCTACTATGCACTATTATGCTGTAGACATTGTAGCATGACAACATGATGTCGTACAGTCAATTTCATAATTGGTGCCTGACATGGCTTCCACTGTACCTATGCTTTTGCTGATGTCCAGTCCTGCAAGCTTGTACAATCTCCTTATTATGTCAAACAAAAGCTCACAGAAATACAATCTGACGGTACCATTTTGAGCTGCAAAAACAGCAATCCTTTAAAGTAACATCAGAGATTTTTTTTAGATTACTATGAAAAAACGCCACACTGAGATTAGTTGCTCAATCAACAATGTTGGATTCAATCATTATGAGCTTGAAATCTGGGATTTCTCATGTTAAAAACAGCAGCAAGAATGAACATTTTACCTTTAGTTTAAAAAAAAAAAAAATTGCGACTTGGGCCAAGTGATCAATATGTAATTTCGGCTTACAAAGATTACAAAGATTATGAGCTTGAAATCTGGGATTTCTCATGTTAAAAACAGCAGCGAGAATGAACATTTTACCTTTCGTTTAAAAAAAAAAATTATTGCGACTTGGGCCAAGTGATCAATATGTAATTTAGGCTTACAAAGATTACCGAGTGCTGTTCAGGGGCCAACAATTCACAGAGCTGCTAGGTTGATAAAATTGCTAAGCAAAAACATTTACTTAGCAGGTTTTGTTTGTTACCAGCCAAAGTTTCATGCAAAATATGTACACTTTGGCTGGTTGCCTGTTTAATTTTGCTTTAGCAAACTTGCTGCTTTAGCACTTCAATGGAATTGACCCCAGATGGTCTCTTGCGGGCTTTTATGGCCAAAATGGATAATATGACAGATAATATGACAGATCTTTTGAAGTTGTGGCTCCACGCCTTTGGAATGATTTGCCTCTGTACATTCGTGAATCTCAATCAGTTGACTCCTTCAAGAAGAACTTAAAAACTCATCTTATGTGTATTGCCTATAAGGACTACTGACATTCATTTATGCACTTTTTATCTTTTGTCTAGTATTATATTTCATTTGCTATTGCTATAGTTTACTGTAAAGCGCCTTGAGCACTTCTTGGTGGATATGTGCGCATTATAAATCTTCTGTATTATTATTATTATTATGTAACAAAAAGTGTTAAATGAAAGTCTGATCGGACTTCTTAATACCTGCAGGTCATTGGAGAGTTTGTGATGGAATGCCTTCATGGTGTCCACCTCCTCACATAGCATTCGGCGGCTGGCTTCACACGCCGCATACTGGCCCTCTCTCAGCCGCAGCTTCTCCTCAATGCTGTGCATGTAATCCTGGTGGAGGCACAACAACAACAAAAGATCAAACTTTGAGAACCGTGAACTAACCTCGTTAGCTGCGTCATGGTCCTGTTTTACCTGGAGTCTCTCCTGCATGCATCCCTTATGTGAACCTGGGCCAAATTTCATGGTTCTGGCTTACCCTAAGTGGTATTTTACAGTTGTCGTTGTGAAGATAAAAATCATTATTGGGACATAACGGTGTCCCCAAAACTTCAGTGGAATAATCTCAAAATTATCCAACTATTCTTAAGGATGAAAAGGGCAGGAGGAAGAACAATTAAAAGAATTGCTACCTTATCTGCCATACCAACAAGCAGGAGCTGTTCCACCTTGCGTTTCTCTTTCCTCATCTGTACCTCTTGTTCCTTGACATCCTGCGTGGTCTGGCTTGTGTGGGTCAGCTGCTGCATGAGACTGGATACCTCGTTGCGCAGGTCTTTGTTGGAGTTCTCTGACGAGGCAAATTGGCTCTGAATAAGGGGGGCAGAAAATAATAAAGAGATCGGTGGTGAGATTGGCTGAATTCAATCGTAGTGCAAACATGGGGAGCAATTTCAAAGAGCTGATTAGTGAAAATATTCTGTACAAGTAGGTGTTTTTGTATAGGCCTAAGTCTCTTACCTACATGAAGTGTGCCAGCCTGCTGTAATCCATACCACGGCATTGTACTCCAACTGCGCGCATGCATGCCAAGCATGGCTACAAGTTTTGCTACCTTGCCCGGCCCTGCTGTAGGGTATCATGGGATTAGGCGCTTGACGCGCGAAGCTAGTTCCTAGAACTTGATGACAATCTTAAACTAGATGTAGACGAACCATCTAAACGCTAACGTGATAAACGCTAACGTGATAAGCGCTAACGTGATAAACGCTAACGTGATAAACGCTAACGTGATAAACGCTAACGTGATAAACGCTAACGTGATAAACGCTAACGTGCATGCGCGAGATACAGTTCTCTCACACGCCGGGTAAGTCTCCCAGACTGCACTGCTTCTCTTTGAGACCTTGCGCGTCAGTCTGTGGAACAATACATCATGAATGGTCCAAATCCATTGTTCTTGGAGTACTAAGCCGTGGACTAGGATAGTACATGAGTGGCACACTTCATGTAAGTTACAGACTTCTTGTATAAGCAATAACAAACAGATAACAGCCATGGTCTATAAAGTTTGTATATATATACACAATTGGCTTGTAAGTAGGTGATTAGGTTGGTGTAGTGTTATTTCCTGTGCCTTTCATCTCTGTGGATCCAGGTTTCAAAACCCATTTGGACCTGAGCCTGTGGATTGGGTTTTCAGTTCCCACCAGATGAAATGGTTTTCCGATAAAACATTTGTGTGGACTTTTTTTTTCCCAACATGCAAAACTGATCATTATCTGATCGTCTTCTCTTGTATGGTTTGTTCAGGTTTACATACCAAACTATAAAGTGTTTCTGTGTTCAGTTTTGTTTTCTGACATTATGATCTTTGTACTTGTAGTACATGCTCATTGCAATTAACTGTTTGGTATTATGTCCGTTAACCCTTTCATTACCGATTTGTTTCAATAGGATGTCCCACTGGTTACCGAATTGTTTGCCCAGTCATGCATGAATTCACACATTATTGCACAACAGTATGCATCCATTTACGGGCACTTTTTCTAAACTTGTTTTTCATCATGAAGAACTTGTTGGAGAAAGATATATTCAATGAAATGATTGTTGCTTACGAAATTCCCTTTCATATGACACCAAAATCACTGGTATTGCATATAAAATGATCGGGTTATCTATTTTACTTCCCCTGACTTTGTTTCACAAACACAGAGAGCATTTTGTACATAGGTGTATGGCGTTCCATAGCACAAATGGCCATTGAAATGATTGACTTGTATTATGTCTGATTTCTATAATAGCAACATGTAGGTTGGGTTATACCATTAGAAAGGTAAGGAATTGGTCTTTCCAACCATATACAGCATGGGTATGGACTGCGAAAAAGGGAAAAAATACAGCTGTTTTAAAAGCTGGTCATGATACTCCCAATTAAGTGCTGTGTGTGTGGTGACCTTGGTCGACTAAAGTCGCCAATGGTAAGCAACAGGAGGTATGTGTGTTGTCGACTAAAGTAAATGGTAGTGAAAGGGTTAACATCTAAGACCTCTTCGAAAATACCACAATGCACACATGCAATGCTGATTTGCATCAGGGATGCTGGTCTAGATAATGTCAAAATGCTGCTACTTCATCCAGTCCAATTAAATGGTCGTCTTCCATTGCTGGATACATCGCTTTGCCTGGACGTTGTACTCTGTCAGGTCAAACATGGTCATGTTGCCCGACAGTGGGCATTACAATAGATATGCATTTGTCTGCTCTGGGGCACCACAGCTGCTAAACTGACCTTACCTCCCCAGATATTGTCTATCAATGTTACAACCACACGGAATACGCGCTGGGATGGTTAATCAACTGAAACGGCACTAACCGTTTAGAAATTTGTTAACTGGCCAACTGAAACCAATATTTAATAAAATACGACCAACAATTTCGGAAGAATTTGCCACCCATTTGGTAGTTCTAAACTTTCTTTTTTGATGCACTGGTTATTAAACATTCACTGCGGGAAGTTTTTTTGATTGAATATTTATACACATTACGCTATTTGCCGACGATCTAGTTTGTGTGGCCGTCAGGTGCCGACTTTCAGTTAAACAGTTAACCAATCATGAAAGTTTTAGTTAAACGATTAGCGAACTAGCAGTTAACTCTAAACATTACACTAAATGTGACCATCCACCACAAAGGGGCTGTAAAGTCAAAAATTTCACATTTAGAGGTTCATATATTTTTGGAACGAGTATATCATAAGGTTTAAAATGATACCACACACAAGTCATTCCTACATTCCTACGCGAAGTTATGGTGTATCAAAGTCATTACACTAATTACTTACACTTTCATATAAACTTGTGCGATTCTCGCGTCAGTTTCGTAAGTTTCTTACATTTTGTACAGATTTATGAACTCATTGCCCGAAAAGGAAACGTGGATTTCATGATTTTTGAAATTGAATTTAATTCTGAAATTTTCAGAACTAAAGGAGAATATATCAAACTTTTCATTTCTAAAAAAATACCAAAATGGCCAACCGACTGATTTTACATGCATTTCAAGCCGTACTGCTAAATCAACGTGTGCGACTTTGCAGCCCGTTCGTGGTGGACGGTCACAAAATAACAGTTAACCATAACAGTTAATTTAATTGCGTAACTATGTAGATTGTTCGATTATTAACTACACAGTAACGTATGGGGAAATGTGAACGGTGATCACCCGCTATAGAGATACAACATGTGCATATATTTGCTGAGGAGTCTATGGCCTTAGAGTTTCTTGGTAGCTAAAAACAGTTCAGTGCCTTTCTTTTTTACCTTGAATTCATCCCTCTCATGCAGGACCTGACTGAGGTCTTTGACCAGCTGATCCTTCTCCATAGCCACCTTGGCTGTCTGGTTCTGAGCCTCTTGCAGCTTGGTCTTGGTGACCTCTAGGGCCTTCTCACAGCGTGCCTTGTCCTGCTCCAAGCTGCTCAGAGCATTGAGGACCTCCTCCAGACGACCTTCAAGGATGGTCTTCTCCCGGATAAGGATTTGCTTTTGCTCTTTTAGCTCCTAAAGAAAAAAAGATTTTTTTGGGGTCAATTTTTGGTGAATTAGATTGTAGTACTTCCTTGGCCAAATATTAAAAAGATATCACCTGCGTTTGGCTAAGACGACCCACAAAATAAAACTTATAAAGCGAACAAATTTTGAAAGACAATATCGTTGTTAAATGTCAGAAACTGTAGATAAAAGCTATACTTCGAATATGCTTGATTGTAATTGACAGCCGTGCTAGCCAATCGCAGACCTCCCAACATTCAGTTTTCAAAAATAGTACTTTCTTCAAGCCGGTAGTCATTGTGTCGCGTGTCGCAATGCACACAGAGAAAGGTATGGTCAAATCTTGTCAGAGTACAGTCTGCAAACATATCGTGTGTACAGAAGCCACGCTTCCACAGAGTATCAGTTTGCACGCACGTCGTCTATTCATAAACTAGTTGACAGTCCCTCCTTTGCCCTTCAGAGATCGAACGTATTACAGTGAATGCGATTATGTGGACTGCACGACCGGGAACAACAGACCACACAGGAATAGACTGTGTTAAGTCTCGCCCATGAAGAATAAAATCGTAAAAGCGTAAAATGGGTGAAAACTCGTAAAAAGTACGCCAACATCGTAGATGTTGGGAGGTCTGCAATCAGAAGACTGCCCACGCCCTCAACCTGTTAGATACAATAAATTGTGTGGTCACATGCAACCTGAGGATTCAAACAGTGGGCCAGCTTTTGATTAATTTGAGTTCTTAATTTACTGGTACTTTTTCATTCAATGTCTCAAATGAACGCTTATAACTTCCTTAACCCAGAAAATGATTCAACATTTAAATCTACATTTCACCATATTGTTGGCCCAAACACAGGTGAAATTTCTTTAAGGAAAACACTCTGAGAAACTAAAAATAAAAACACAAATAATATTATTGGTCAATTTGGTGGGGTTAAATTCTTTTCGGTCACACTTGTGTTGGTCACCAATGAAGAGACAGTCTTCTGTTATTATTATTATTTGATTTCTCTCCACAGCAATTATAAGAACACACAGAAATACATCAAAAATCAAAAGATCATTAAAACTAACAAATGTGGAGATGTGCAAGACCAAGGAGGAATTTTTCAATTCCTATAACCAAAAGGTTCAGTTTACCAGTAAAAAATGTACAAAAAATAATTCCGCATAGTTTCTACACTGAGAGTTGAAATATTATGATTTTGGCAAGATGTTCCGGGTGGATTGAAAACACGACAGATGTGATATGTGAATTCTAGACTTAGGCAGGTACATGATCATCCCGTTGGGATAAATTACCCCATCAATGCTCCCCAAATTAAGCACTGTCTTTGACAGATGACAAGCTATGTTATAAAGGAAAGGTACAATATTGGTAATGTTGACAAAACTGCTTGAACTATGAGTTATGTTCAATTTATTTAAAACCTGTGTAAGTTTCAACTCAATGCAGAGTCTTAATCATGAGAAAAGTGTGCAAATGCATTCACAATTTTTTACAGAAAACACTGGGAGCAAAAAGTCTGGCAACGTTTGTTGTTAATGTGCATATACATGTATATATTTTTTGAAACGAGAGCCATTTATACGGAATGTTTCAAGATGATTTGTACCTGAACCAACATCAGCTTAGCTTACCGATAATAATTTGGAAATTCATTAATATGGTAATTGCCAAGGTTGTTCCTTCCTTTTGAGACATTTTTGTCGAGTGTTGTGGCCGGGCAGTCTAGTGCATCGGACTCAAGTTCTGGTGTTGTCAGAATGTGGGTTCGAATCCCACTTGTGTCCTCGAGCAAGACACTTAACCAGAATTGTTTTGTCCTTCAGATGGGACGTTAAGCCGTAGGTCACGTGTACTAGATTATGTAATTAACCCTCCTATGCCCAGGCTGAAATTTGGCCCAGTAAGCACCGCACCCAAAGACAGTCACTGGAGTATTTTTGGTTGCATTGCCAATTGTTCACACATGTGTATTTTTTCTCTAAGAGTGCTGGAGATAGTGGCAAAGTCAAACACACTTGTGTATGTCCTACATGTACATAAGTTATATGCAGAGTCACACAGAGCTGTGTATGTACTGCAGACTCATATACATGTACAGTTGAGTGGTTTTGGTTTGACCTCCTACCAAAGCCACATGTCCTTGCATTTATTTGAGTGCACTGCACAAAGTCAATGGGTTGGGAGTGACATACAAATTTTGAGTGTCTTTGATTGTTAAACCTATAGGAGGGTTAATGCATGTAAACGAACCCAGAACACTTATCGTGTAAGAGTAGGGGTTAGGGGTGATGATATTGAATTTTTTGGATAGGCGGTTATCAACGGCATGATATCGGCGATATATACGATATTAGCGTCTTAATACGCGGATTTTTTAAATACATGAAAAAATATATGTATCGAACATTAGCGACATTGGACACCTGAGGGAAGTTGCATAGATAATAAACAGTTACTCCAAACAGTCGCTCCAAAACGAGCCCAGTGCGACAAACATTTCATAAAAAAGAACTCACCGTGCTGTCCATAAAAAACCTCATGGTTTATAAATGCCTACAGCCCCCAACCCAGAGCTGAGAATGAACGGCCAGCCATTGATCGATTGCGCACGCACAGTTAAGCGGTCATCAGCCACGCTTTTATCCTGGTATGCGACATCTGCTGAATGTGAACAACCTCACAATGTACACCGGCACGGTTATTCCAGAAGAGTGTACCAAGTGGGTAAATTAAGGCCCACGCCACAACCAGGAGCACAACGTACGAAAAAAGACCACGCATGCAAGTCGTAGGAACATGAGTGGGGCCGTGCCATGATTTCGAACTGTTTTTTTTTTTTAGCTCTTCACGGTACCGAATGATGACATGAAATTTTGAGACAATTTATCACTCCAGCGATATTTTAACTGAAAAGAGCAATATAAATTTGATATCGGCTATATTTTTTTAATATCGTCAATATAACGATATTGCGATATCTTCAAAACCATAACCGATTTAGCCGATATTTTTTGGAATATCATATCGTCACGATATTATCGTGATATCGTCTGCCCCTAGTAGGGGTTTACCCCAGTGTTTCTGGTTCACATAGCAAGCTCCCTTGTTTACAGGTTTCCTCAGGCTTCTGAGCTACAGTGCTTAAGTGTGCTTTTGAGGGAACCTTGGTTTCATTACCAGAAATGTATAATAATAATAAAATAAATACTGGCATCGTAAATGAAGGAAAGTGGTTCAAATATAAACATATATCATCTGTCATAGAGTTAAGAACAAGAATGGCAGCTACAAGTTTTAGTTTTTGAAGCTGGGGAGAGGGGAACTCACCTGACAATCCTTATTGGTTTCATCGAAGTTTTTCTTACTCTCCTCAATAAGGACATCCAAACTCACAATCTTGCTCTCAAGACCTTGACATTGAGAGTGCATCTGGGACTGCGTCTCGAGAAACTCATCTTTCTCCTGTCATGAAACAATTAAATGACGAGTACAGTGAGAGCAGCTGATCTCCAACATAATTTTGTCGTACATTGGGGAGGAGCTTGAGGAGACTCGACGTGTCTGGAATCACACTTAATAATAAATATAATAATGTGGACTTATATAGCGCACGTATCCACCAAACTGGTGCTCAAGGCGCATTATATTATTACCCCTGCTCATCAGGCTCATAAATCATTCCTGAAACCATCTCAGCTCCCTGGGGAGTATACAGCTCAATTGCTGCCATTTCGGCGCATACAGGGCTAATCAAACACAACAACCAACTCTGCCCTCACAGGTACCCATTTACCCCTGGGTGGAGAGAAGCAATTATGGTAAAGTGTCTTGCTCAAGGACACAAGCACCATGGTCGCGGTTGGGATTCGAACCCACATTCTGACGACTCGGCCATCAGAACACAAATCCGATGCACTAAACCGCTCGACCATGGCACTCCACTTGTTTGATTATTATTATTATGCAATGCTAGGTATCATTATTGATTCATTTCAGTATAATGCTTCTGCAATAATGATAAAATAAACCTTATCTCGCTTGAACTGAGTATATGACAGGGGTGTGATATGACAAAAGTAAAATGGGTAGCAGGTCTGGGTCTCCCTTTGGTCCTGAACCTCCTGGATGTTTAAATTTGGAGGATTTACAGACTCTCCACATCCCACAAGCAAAAAACTAGAGGTTTGGGCACAATACAAGCCACTTCTTTCTTTCCTTGATGGCTACTTCTCTTCTTTCAAGAACATTTTGAGGAAAAGGGAGATTTGTAAAAAAAATCCTGAAATCAGGAGAAATCACAGGCCTGACATGAATACAATTTTAATGAAAAACAACAAACCCCAAAGATTGTTTTTTAAGAGATTCTCTTTTATTAACCCTCCTACAAAAAGTGCAATTTTTGAAACAACCCATTCAGGCCACTCCAAGCCTTGGCATTAGCTATTGCCAGTGGCCTCCTATGGTTACCCTTCTGCGCACTGTCACACCACTGAGATTGCAGGGTAAGGTGGTCTCCCATTGATACATTGCAGGCCATACTAATATGTTGAAACATTTACAGTGGCCTTGGGTAGCACACAGTTGATTTTGTAAGATTACTTGGAAAGGACAGCAGGCTTGTACATGTATGTACTGAAGGTTGCTTAAGAGCAGAATTTTGTGGATCGGAGTGGCCTCCATGTGTAGGAGGGTTAATGGTAAATGAAAAAAAAATGTAAAAAAGATAACATCTTCTTTAGTGATTCTTAACTCCTTGCTTGATGGGATATTTTGAGGAGCTAGGTGGCAGCAAACCATTCCTGCACATGTTAATAATTATGCAAACAATGGAAAAGGACTGGAATGTTTGTTACCATTCATTAACCCTAACCTTCCCAAATCCTCCAAATTCCACTTTGACAAAGTGAAGGATTTTGAAGGATTGAGGTTACATGCTACATGCTCTTTGCTAAAGTGAAGGATTTTGGAGGATTGAGGTTATTAGGCATACTTGTCTTTCCATGGTACATGTACATCCATGTTTGTTGTAGTGATTGCAAGGTCAGCGCTTGGGTCAGTGGACACTGTTTATTGCTCCATGCACGCAGGGAGGGTCCCTGGCCATGTACATGTATCACAGATTAGAAACACGTGTGCATACATGTCATATGCTTGCTTTACTACTGAAGGATTTTGGAGGATTCAGGTTATGTGTAAGCAAATGGACCTAGGGAGTTAGGAAGGATTCAGGTTATGTGTAAGCAAATGGGCCTAGGGAGTTAGGAAGGATTCAGGTTATGTGTAAGCAAATGGGCCTAGGGATTTAGGGTTAAGCTTGGGAGCAGGTGTTAACAAGGCCCTTGGGGAAAAACTCTGACACAATCAATGTGTGTATATCATACACGTACAAAGACATGTGTTTATAAATGTTGTTGGAGGTGCCATTGTATAATGCGTATTTACATACAGCCTTTCAATAAATCCGATTGTCAATTGGCCAACAGCTGTCAAAAAGGGCAATTAGAAATTTGGCGCAGAACCACTTCCAAATTCTCTCCAAAGTCTCCAATAGGGTCACTGTTATTTACCGTGATCAACTTCTTGATCTGTTCCTCGTAAGCTGAGCTCTTGGACTGTATCATCAAGAGACCCATGGACGCGTCCTCAACCTCGACAAATTCATCAGTGGAGCGGTCCAGGAACTGGAACGGGGTGCTCGCTCCCCGCATCTTGCCGGAAGAGTCGATGAAGCAGAACTGGTAGAACTCGCCATCTTCATCCTTGGGTAAGTAGTAGGCTGTGGAATGACCATAGGGAGAGGGGAGTGGAAAGTTAAGGTACAAACTTTTCTCATGGTGTGGCCATCTTTGTCTGGTTCCCTGTATGATTACAGTGCTAATCATCAATGCATACAAGGCACCAGACTATTTTTCTGGCCCCCATTTGGCCATGTAGATTTGTATTAACCCTCCTACTACTACACAGGTCAAAATCAGTCAAAATGTTGATATACTTCCCAAGGTATATCTAGTGCACTTACAAGTCAAACACTGTTACACCTTACATGTAGTAAGTACATTTACAGGTCAAAATGAGTCGACCATTTTTAACTGGTAAAAGCATTGTCTGGTATTGTTCAGGGTGGTCAAAATGACAGTGAAGACCAGTCAAAAATGCCCCTGTGTGCACATTTGGGTCAACAGCCCAAAACAGGCAGTTGACTGATTTTGACCTCTAAAGCAACTTCCCACTAATGTGCAGCTAGAGTAGGATGGTTAATCAAGATGGCTGCCGGGTGATAAATGTCCAATGGAAAGCTCACTATGTGTTTGGACATGTAGTTTATAAGAAGCAACAGACTGCTGAAGTTTGCAATATGTAAACAGTAAAACAAATTAAAGATCTGTCCTTGATCATCTCATAAAGGGGGAAACAATAAGGGGAAACACGATAAAAATGTTCACAATTGGTATACTATGAGGTGGTATTTTAGGGGCATCAATGTCGGCCTTGAAAAGGGTTAATTATTCATCCTTGCTGCCCGCAAGAACTTTTGTCATTTCATTTTCATTTCATTTATTGATTTCACAGGCAGAAAAAACAAATAAACACAAAATTACATTAAATTAACAGAAACAGAAACAAAGGTAGCACCCCTGTAGGATTACAAACAAGTAAACTAAATTACTGTCGAGTTGATCTCCTGATGCTACCCACTTAGGAAGTAAACAAACATTGAATCACACAAAGAACGATAAACAACATGGCTTTAGGCACACTTTGAGATATAAAAACAATACTAAAATAAAAAGTTAATACTACACAGTTTGAGTTAGGGCATCCTAGGCCAGTGACTAATAAATGTTTTCTAAGTGAATTAATAAATAAAGATAAACTATAAATAACTGTTTCTTTAACATCTGCTGGTAGCACCTCCCATAATCTTGGAAATCTATTAAAAAGAGAATGATGAGCAGCATTGGACCTAGCCATTTGATGAGAAAACTTAATAACTTCAGTGTGTCTACGATTAACATGGATTAGATCAATAGGAATGTCAAATTTATTATATAAACATTTAATAACAAACACAACTGAAATGGAAATGAATTCTGTTGTTTAAAAAGGGAAGACCCAACCTGACACACCTGTCGGAATACTCGATTTCACTATCAGAATTAATTAAAGCCCTTCTCGGCAGGCCTAAACAAAAACGGGTGAAACGTCTCTGTCAATTACAATTTCGCCCTCGGTTAAAAAAGGTTGGCCACCCCTGCGCTACATGTGTTCTAGATTTGTTTGTGCATGACTAGAGAGCTCATGGCTCGACTACATGTAGTTATTATCCTCAAGTACTTATACATGTATGCAGATCTGGCTTCAATATTGCACTGAATGGACTGTGTATAGAGAAACAAATGCACAGGTGTTGTACCATTAGTTCTATATTTAGGGATGCAACTAAGCTTGGGCGGTATAGATATTTTTCATCCACGGTATACCGTCAAACATATCGTGATTATTTTTTTCATTCGGGCATGACTGCTTTAGAGCTGATAACCACAGTACATGTATCTACAAACGTCACAATCAATCGGCAGGGCTTAGCTGAGAGACATGTGACCTGTTACAACGAAATGAGCGTAAAGTCGCACTATACCATTTCACAGTACAGCGGGAAAAGTGAAAAATCGGAGGTGAGGTCTTATTTTTTTTAGTTATTATATTTGCAATTTTTAAATCTCCTTATATCGAATTCCAAATTTTCAGTTCAATCAGACAATTAAAAACTTCAATTTCAGGCCAATTTCGTTGGTAGCTTTTATCATGTTCTGACAAACAACTTGAAACAAAGACGGAAACAAAGACGGAAACATAGCCCCCTCTGGGGGATCACTGTAACCCCAAGTGTTATATATCATTGGAAAGTTCCTGTTCTACCGAATCTAGAAATACATGAACCAATAACTCAATTGTTTGAATCTCCGACTTTAAGCTCATTTCGGGGTGACAGGTCACATGCAATCGTGTTGTTCGCGAGTGTACCATGGACATTGGCACTTTATTGCACTTGATTACACAAAATTGAAGGATGCATGCATGTGTGGCATGGTGTTCTGTGCCTGTTCTGGGTCTGGACCCTCTATGGTGGCTCAGTCAGCTAACCACTTAAGTAGTTTGCTTTTAGGCGGGATGTTTGCTTTTGTTTGGTTTGCTTTTGTTTCTCACTTCTGAAAGCTAAAAAGACTGGCCTAATTTTTTAATCTTGATTTGCCGATATCTCGATAACTTGAAAAGGTTCTCAATACCGTAATCGAATAAAAAAGGTATCGCGATATTCGATATTTTATCGTGTTATTGCCCCCCAAAAAGGTATCGGGATATTCGATATTATCGTGTTATTAACCAGTTCGCATCGGAGGACGTGTATACACGCAATTTTTTTTTTGCACCACGGATCGGAGAGCGTCTAAACACGCCACAGGAAACTCCGGAATATCTGTATGAATGCTCGATTCAGCCATGCGTGCACGGTGACATGCTCGGAAGTGCCGGCCACCCGCTGTGGAAGCTTCCATTCATGGTGTGTGTGGGAAAAAGAAACCCGCCACAGGGGCCCAGCAAAACTTTTTTATTCCCGACGCGAACTGGTTAAGCTTAGCTGCAACTACCTCATAATTGCAAACATTAAAGTTGCTCATCGCATTGGCAAATGGCATGACATTTTGAGTATTGGAACTTTTGAGTAGCATACTTGAATATGGCGCACATCCATTGTGACAGAACCAACATTGAATGCGTCGTTTAGGCTCTGATCAAAATAAAGGAGTATGGGATAACGGAAGTGTTGTTACTCACAGCTGAACTTGATAGTTTGTTTAAACTCTTTTCCCTCGTGCCAGTCACTGGGGTATGGTGACCATTCAAAAGCCTTGTACTGTCTGGTGGAGCTCCATCCTACCCTGAAGATGCCAACCCAATCACGGCTTGCTGGATGAATGGCTGGGGTCAGGGTGTACATGCATTCAATGTGTGCACCTGAAAAATACATGTAATTTTGATGAAAAAAAAAAAAAACTTTTTTTTGTATAATAAATGATTGATTTAAAATAGTCATTATTAGTTGTTGATCCATTTGATCTCGAATCTGCTTCCATTCAAATCCGCCTTCGACTCCCTCATCAACGAAATTCTATCATTCGCAGTCCCAATTTCGTGGCCCTTCTAAAAACGCAATTCCACACTTCACCATTTTCTGCTCATCAGCAAATCCTTAGTTATGCCAAGTACGCATGAGAACAAACAGCAATTCCTTGCTAACCTGTGAAATGTGTGTATGCTTAAAACATAATTGTCTGTAGAAGGGGCCACTCAGAATTAACAAAGATTTCAATTTTTTTGACCCACCCACCCCAATTTTAAATTTTAAAATATTGACTGGCTATTCAATATATTTTACATAGTGAAGGACAAAGTGATGCCCCAAATAAAGCAGAACCTTTTATTTCATTTATTGATTTCACAGGTAGAAAAAACAAATAAACACACATTTACATTAAATAAACAGAAACAAAGGTAGCACCCCTGTAGGATTACAAAAAAGTAAACTAAATTACTGTCGAGTTTATCTCCTGATGCTACCAGGCCTGATACTATACGGAGGCAATGGAGGCAATTGCCTTGGTGCACCCTGGTCATTGCTTTGGTGCCCCTTCAAGTGTTCTAATAGAAATTTACATTTTCCTCATAGAGGTGCCCTTAACCTAGCGTAACCCTTGTATACATGCAGTCTCCAAAATGCTGCAAAAAAAGAACTGCTAAGTACACAATGCTATTTGTGTGCATGCCTCAAAATATTGCATACTGTACAGACGAATGGTACATGGATACCCCAAAATGCCCCTGGGTATGGGACAAAAACCAAACTGTTCTGATCCTCACACAGTACGTGTATACCGCAAGTTACTGCACTGGTTTATTTCAAGTTAGCCTTGCAATGAAACAAAGCAGGTGGCTGCTTCAGTTTACCTCATCTCTCTGAAGAGCCTTGGGCTATGCCATTAATCATTAGATAAGAAAGTGCGTACCACAATATGTCCCAGTTGAGACATTTTGAAGTATGGGTCCAATTTGTGAAGAACTACACTGATAATAGGAGGGTTAAATTGCCTTGCCCCTACCAATAGATAGTATCAGGCCTATGCTACCACTTAGGAAGTAAACAAATATTGAATCATACAAAGAATGATAAACAACATGGCTATAGGCACACTTTGAGATATAAAAACAATACTCAAATAAAAATATAAAAACTTAATACTACACAGTTTGAGTTAGGGCATCTCCTAGGCCAGGGACTAATAAATGTTTTCTAAAGTGAATTAATAAATAAAGATAAACCATAAATAATTGTATCTTTAACATCTGCTGGTAGCACTTCCCATAATCTTGGGAATCTATCAAAAAGAGAATGATGAGCAGCATTGGACCTTGCCATTTGATGAAAAAACTTAACAACTTCAGTGTGTCTATGATTAACAGGGATAAGATCAATAGGAATGTCAAATTTATTATATAAACATTTAATAACAAACACAATTGAAAGGAAATGAATTCTGTTGTTTAAAAAGGGAAGACCCAACTTGATACACCTGTCGGAATACTCAATTTCATTATCATAATTAAAGCCCTTCTCGGCAGGCCTAAACAAAAACGGGTGAAACGTCTCTGTGGTCTTCTCAAGCATTTCTTGCTGGGTAGTAAGGACAGGGCACCAGACAGGGGCTGCATACTCAAGTATGGGTCTGCTAATTGAGCGATAGTGAAATAAGAATTTTAGGGTCCTTGGTTTTAACTACTCTACCAATAAATCCATTTAGCCTAGTGGCTTTGGAAGTAACAGTGTTAATATGGGTAGGGACCGAAACGGACAACTGCGCATCCCCTTTGCGCATGTCACGAAACACTGCACAAAATTTGGTTCAGCTCAACCATTTTCCGCGCTCGCGAAAAAGCCTTGTACCGCAAAGGATTGTGGGTAAAAGTATATGCCCACGTGTTCCATGTGAAGTAGAAGCTCACCATCGACGTAAAGTTCGATCAAAATCGCTAAATTTTCTCTGTTTTCGTTGAATCTACAATTCGTGAGTATTTGTTTCTGAAATTTAAATGTTTATACATGACCCAAGTAAAAATAAGGGTGAAATTTGATTATTTTAAGGTTCAAACTGTCCATCAAACTTGTCCTTTAGTTGTGCTTACGAGCGCATTCGCTACCACGAAGCGTTCCCGAACGTAGCGAAACGGTCCGTAACTCACTGCCGTCGAAGCTGTGTGAAGCCCGGTAGGTTTTATCACAAGACGCTGTGTGTGCAACAATTTTATCGGACTTTTCGTTGGGCTATTTTAAAACGTTTCTAAATGAAATAGAAGGGGACAATCTTGTTCTTTTTTAAATATTTCAGCAATTTCTAAGTATCATTCGTAGGGGGATGGACAATATTTATTGATATTTATCATATTTATTTTATTATTTATTTTTATTTAATTTTTTTAATTTTTTTTCAAATGTTTTTTTTTCAATTTTTTTATTTTTTTATTTTTTTTTAAATCAAAGGCAAGTACGGTTTGAAATTTATTCATCCGGCAGCTGCCTTATTGGTTTTTTGTTTTGGTTAGCTTTTTTTCTCCTTCATCAAGCTTTAATTTGTTTAGTTTAAATTATTATGCCATTTTCAAATTGTGTAAGTTTTTTTAAACTAAAAGGTTGACTTGATTATAAGCTCAGTTTTGATGGTGTGCATTATGATGAAACTTTTATTTTGGTATTTTCAAATATCAAAGGAAACAGTGCCAACTCGACTATTTATTAATATTTTGCCTTTGTTTTTTTCTTTCATATTCAGAATGCCTGTTTCAGGTTGACGATGGCTGCTGAGAGTAGGTCTTTTCACAATGCCTCCATCCAAGTCATCAAGTGGCAGAGTGATGTGTCAGGACCATCAGTCGGTGTGATGATTTGCCTCTGTTTATCGGAATGATGGCAGTTCATTTTGTCCGTCATCCATGTGCACTAGACATAAGTGGAAATGAGTTTGAGCCCAATGAGCATATTCGCTCATCCCCTATCTGCAGCTGAATCTTCTTCTGGCTGGTGATGTGGAGGAAGATCCTGGTCCATCTCCGCTTCTAAGTGAGGAAGACTTAAACGTTCTAAGAAGAGGGAAGAGCTGAATGAGAAGCTATCGACTCTGCTTAACAAGCACATCAACCAGTTGTACCAACTCAAGAAACAAGATAATTCTGAGCATCACATGGGCAGATGTCATTCTTGGTTGGCACAACTAATGGACAAGCCTGTGACGGATTTTCCTAGTGAAGCTGCCATTTTTAAGTTTTATTTATTCTGTACTTTGGTTGTTTTATTAATCAACATCCCTTGCATAGTTTTCTCTGTTAGTATATGTACATGTGTTGCTTTTGTAACATAACAATCACTGAAAAAAATTAAGTCTTCATTGTATTGGAGTGCAAAGTTACGGACATTTCAATTTGTTTACTGCTTTGTTTACGTAACAAGTGAGTTGCCGGTATTAGGTAAACAAATTAAAACATTAATAATTAATTAACTTGATCAAATTTTTAAGATGAGTTTTTTAAATGTTGTACTTTAAGATGTGCAGTAATAGATTTATTAGTTTGTTTGATCAGAATTAATCATAATTTATGATTAAAGGGTATTTACACATTATTGATTGTTATCTTTGTTTCCATGGCAACATAATTTACTTTAATTATCGTTAATCAATTGTTATGTGTGTTTATGTTTTGCTGTAATATCACTTCAGTAACTGAAAAAATCAAGTAAGCACTGTATTGGAATGCAAAGTTACGGATGTTTCAATTTGTTTACTGCTTTGTTTACTTAACAAGAGAGTTGTCATATTAGGTAAACAAATTAAACCTTTAATAATTAATTAACTTGATCAAATTTTGAAGATGAGGTTTTAAATGTACTTTTAGATGTGTAGTAATACAGATGTATTAGTTTGTTTGATCTTAATTATTCATATTTCATGGTTAAAGGGCATTTACACATTATTGATTATTCTTTGTTTCCATGGCAACGTAATTAAAAAATAATTAGCCGATTAGTTATCAAACTCGTCATGAATACTTATGTATCATTTTTACCAACCCTGAAAAAATTGGAAAGTAATAAACTTCATATGCAAAGTTATGCTCAAAACAATTTGTTTACTGCTTTGTTTACTTTCTTTATGAGGTATAAACCATGCATTTTGTCTTAATGTTTTACCATAAATACAATT
The DNA here is from genome assembly GCA_029582265.1 of Zoroaster sp. YZ-2022. Taxonomy (NCBI): domain Eukaryota; kingdom Metazoa; phylum Echinodermata; class Asteroidea; order Forcipulatida; family Zoroasteridae; genus Zoroaster; species Zoroaster sp. YZ-2022. The sequence goes on along the minus strand of CM055827.1, from coordinate 31,049,632 downwards.
GAGAAAATGGAACGGACACAATGAATATTGTCCGAACTTACTGGACCATAACTCTGGAACCCCTTGACCGATTGTTTTCATTCAAATGTCAAATGACTTAGAAATGTCTATCTGTTTGAAAAACATCAAACAGAGACTGAGGAAAGCAGTTTGAAATTTTTCATTTCTGTCCCTAATATGGGTTTTCCAGCTTAAGTCCCTAGAAATAATAACACCTTTAGATCACTGCTCTCCCAGCTCAGTCCTGACAGAACTTGAAAGAAATTCCATTTTTCCCCCTTTCCTGAACAGCAGGCGATTCCTTTCGGAAAATGTCCCATTGGTGTTGAGCGGTGGAAAAAACAGTCTGTGAGTTTTGGATAGCAGACAGGATGCACAGACGAAACGTTCGTATGGTGAACGTGGATTTCTCATGATCAGCTTTGAAGTGCCATGGTCGAGCGGTTTAGTGCATCGGATTTGTGTTCTGATGGCTGAGTCGTCAGAATGTGGGTTCGAATCCCAACCGTGACCGTGGTGCTTGTGTCCTTGAGCAAGACACTTTACCATAATTGCTTCTCTCCACCCAGTTTGATTAGCCCTATATGCACTGTAATGGCAGCAATTGAGCTGTATACTCCCCAGGGAGCTGAGATGGTTTCAGGAATGATTGATGCGCCTGATGAGAAGGGTAATAATATAATGCGCCTTGAGCACCAGTTTGGTGGATACGTGCGCTATATAAATCCACATTATTATTATTATCCAAAAATGTTGTAGATCTGGCGGTATCTCGAACATGACATGCATGATGGCACCCATGTTTATCGCAACGATCGAACATGTACTCAGCGCTGCTCTGGTAGTCTTCAATTCAAGTCAGTAAACGGTCCTGTTATGACCGTTGGTGTGACTGTTTATCATGCTAATATTACACTAATTAAACCTACTGACCTGGAGGGTATCTCTCTTGGACATTGTGAAACACAACCTGGGCATAGCCTGAAGCAGACATAGTGGAGTCTTCCAAGGAGCAGTCAAGGTGTATGGTAGGGCTTTCATCACCCTTCCTCGCCTGTGCTGATAATTCAGCCATTATGTTGTGAAATATATGCTTTTCTCTTCTGAAAATTGAAAACAATCGGATTATATGATGCAGGAATCCAACAACTGAAAGCACTGGTTGTATAAATCCCAGAAATGTATAAATCCCAGGAATCCCAGATGTCATTAACCTCAGTTATTTTCTTAAAATTTATGTAGTTATTGTTATAGCCTTGGATACCTGGCTCTGGAAACCAGTTAGACTTTCTGCGAGAAGATTTAAAACAAAAAACAAGACTTTGACATTGAATGAAAAACAATCTCACAATGGTTCACAGGAGTGTGATTTGACAAAAGTAAAAAATCCTGAAAAAGGGGTAGAGCATAGTATTATTAGCCAGCAATACCTTTGGGTGTCCTTTGGACGCCCCGTTTGCTAAATGGACACCCCGTTTTATTTGTAAAACACATGCAAACGTATTGTAAGTTAAAGTTTTGGACGCCCTGTTTTTCAAAGAATAACAAATTTGGACGCCTGATCTCCAAAGCCTGGCTAATACTCTGGGGTAGCGGGCCTGGGTCTCCCTTTGGTCTGGAGGATAAAGCCCCCTGAACCTCCTGGATGCTTTTGTTGGATTCAGGACTTGGTATAGCCAAGCCATGGATGCTTTACATTTGCCACTGTACCAATTCCATCAAAGTCCAACAATTGGGGTACCGTTTTACTGCATGCTGATGGATTTTGTGAGGATTCGGGATGGTTCCTAGCCAAAATGCCTAAGGGGTCAGAGTTAATAAACATAAGGTTTATTTAGCCCTAAACATATCTCACGATATGCAAAAATGTTAATTCTATCACCGTGGACAAATGGATTAAAACTATTCCAAGAAGTGCGTAGAATGAGAGTGACGACTGATTATAAAGATTCAGACTTTGTCAAACTTGGCACGAAAGGAAGAAAAATTATACCAAAAAAATAGTGGGTTGTGGATACGAATATTTAATGTTAGATGTGTTGTATGATTTATTATTATAAGTTGTAAAATCTGATTAAGAAGGGTAAAAGGGTTGTGTGTTCTAAGGTTTAATTTTTTTTTAAATAAAATTTTTAAAAATATATAAAAAAATAAAAAATAAAAAAAATAAATTATGATGAAAATGATATTTTGTTTTGTGGATCTATGTAAAAGTGGATTAATGTCAAATAAAAATAAAACAAGAAAAATAAATAGAAATTATTAAAAAGGGTTATTAAAGAAAATAATAAGGGTTAGGAGAAGGTTATAGCTGGCAATATAAGAGTTCTTAAACAGCCTTTTTTTTTAATTTTTAAGCAGCAAATATTGCTTAGAAAATATAACTGCGTAGCAAAACTGAGCCAAAAACCTGCCAGAAGCAATACATTATTGACAATTTGGCTAGTAACCTGTTTTTTTTGCTAAGCAACTTTCCTGGGCTCAGCATATCTGTGTGCCTAAGAGCTCTATGAAATTGGCCCAAGATGACATGTCATCACCATCAGCTGAAATGTGGGAAATTGGTCAAACCCAGAGGGCAGAGGTACATGTAGTAAGAGCTAATCGGAAGTGCACAAGAAAAGCAATAAACCATATCACGGCAATACGTGTATGTGCCATTGTTTACTTAGAACACGCTCTGCCATCTGTGACCCGAAAATTTATTTATTTATTTATTTATTTATTTCTTATTTATCCTGGGTGATCCATTCAGTGAGAAAAACTCACTGATCTCCCATGGAACCCAGCTTACATAAAATTGAACTTAACACACCCTTCAGAAGTGCGTGTGAAATTCAAGTGCCGTTTCACGAATTTTACCCCATTAAACACATGGCGCTTAACCCTCCTACAACTGATGCACTTTAGTGGAAAGTTGCTGTAGAGGTCAAAACCAGCCAACTGTCTGTTTTGACTGTTGACCCAAATGTGCACACAGGGGCATTTTTGACTGGTTTTTACTGTCATTTTGATCACCCTGAACAATACCAGACAATGCTTTTACCAGTCAAAAACAGTCAACTCATTTTGACCTGTAAATGTACTGTAAATGTAAGGTTTGACAGTGTTTGACTTGTAAGCGCACTATATATACCTTGGCAAGCATATCAACATTTTGACTGATTTTGACCCTTGTAGTAGTAGTAGGAGGGTTAATACTTGAAAGTGTCTATGAAGCACTAGCCAACATGTTATACTATTACTAGTCAACCAAAACCTGACCCAGAGACAACTCGACCCACCAGACAACTCGACCCACCAGACAACTCGACCCACCAGATAACTTGACCCTTGTGACAACTCGACCTACGAGACAAGTCGACTCTCGTGACAACTCGACCCTTTATGTGACAACTCAACCCCCTTTTGTTTTGCGGGAAGGATTGAGTGTAGTCGAATTGACAACGCGCTGACATTTTCTTCTTTTTTCATCGGATCATTGCACATTTTTCAAAATAAGAAGCATGGTTTTACCGTTAACGTTAAACCAAGCTTATGACACAATTATATTCACTTTCTGAAAAAGAATATGTTCTCCTTTCTGAAATCAAGGATGTTATCAGTAAAACACGTTTTCTAATAATTTTTCAAATAATTTAAAATCTATAATTTTGTATCTCGCATTCGTCCACAGGGGAGAGGGAGAAAAGCCGGCACCGGCAATGGGCAACACGTTTTAAAAATGTGTAGGGCCTAATTATATGCCTATTGTCGTTGAATAGGCCTTTTTATGGTTTATTATTTGAATGGCATTCAATAAAATATAATATTTAATATTTTTATACATTTGGACTTTTTTATTTAACAATTATATTTTCCCCGGGGATTAGGTATATTTACTGTAACTAATATTTTCTACATTCTTAAAAGGATTTTCCAAGAGTTAAATTTGTGCTAGAATTTGAGCCATACTGGGTGCTAGAATAAGCCTAGTAGTGATCAATCTTTTTTCGAGGGAAAACGATGATCCACTTCTAAGCAACGATAAATTGGGTCCGAGTTGTCCGTGTCGAGTTGTCACAGGAGGTCGAGTTGTCACAAGGATCGAGTTGCCTCGTGGGTCGAGTTTTTTGTGGGTCGAGTTGTCACAAGGGTCGAGTTGTCTTGTGGGTCGAGTTGTCATAAGGTCGAGTTGTCACAAGGGTCAAGTTGTCTTGTGGGTCGAGTTGTGTGGGTCGAGTTGTGTGGGTCGAGTTGTCTGTGTCGAGTTGTCTTAACCCCTCCATCATCATCCATATGTTCTCCACCTTACTAGGTAGGTAAGATTACATTATTGGTTAGGCTATTGTAGTATTGAATGAGAAAAAGTGGTGGTTGGATATGACATTCTACCCCTGTTTTGTACATATGGGGCTAACTGTAGTGTTAGTGTTAGGGCCAAGGATACGGAGGGAGTCCAGTGTATTGGCCCTAGAATGGGGCTATCACAGCAACAATTATGTCATTATTCTAAAAATAGGAGACTGTAACGTTACCTCCGGGTTTTACCAACACCAGAAATGCGTACTAACTTAACCAGTTCGCGTCGGAGGCCGTGTATAAACGCAATTTTTTTTTTGGACAGCGGATCGGAAGAGTGTCTGACTAAACACGCCACAGGATTCTCGGGAATATTTGTATAGATTCCCGGTCGACGTGGCAACGAGCCATAAGCATACGGTGGAAGACGCGGTCTCCCCAGTCACGCTCTGGTGAGCACCATTGGTCGTGTTTGTGCGGTAAAAATAAACCCGCCACAGGGGTTCGGAAAAACTGTTTTATTCCCGGTGCGAACTGGTTAATACTAACGTTAGCGTTAACGTGTGCGAATTCCTTTTAACGCCTTATTCCTTTAAAAAAATTGAAGTAACGTTACTCGTGACGTTAGTCTTCAGTAAAAATATACAATTGAAAATCATATCAAACTAGTATAAATATACTTACTACATTAATGAAGTTACACAATCTGCATAAAAACAATCACTTCGACATGAACATTTGACATTATTCAGCTGTTTGATTCTTTTTACTTTGTTGTTTCTGGTATATGTAGGTATCGCTAGTTCATTCTGATTCATGTCGTCAGCTGCAGTGCTTCGTAAAATTCCCTACATCACATAAATAAATATAGATATGACGACAACAAACCTCGTTCAGTATCTATTAAAATATTGAATGTTCAAGTTAAATATTTTTAAATATAAACTACTAAACCCTATTTAATATATATATTAATTCATATTTTATATTTTATTATACAATATTAGTTGATAAAAGTGTTGATATCAATGCAAACAAAATGTTTCCTTGAAATCTTGCTTCAATAGAGGGCGCTATTTATTTAGGAACAATTCAGATCAGGTACGCGCTTGCCGGATGTGATGTGAACAACACACTAATAATAATAATAATGAACATTTGTAATATATGTAATACATTTGTATCCGTCAAAAGAGACGCTCATGGCGCAGTGACACATCAGTGTAAACAATAAAACAAAATACATGGTAAGAACAATGCAATATAAAATTACAAGGAACAATGGTTGTAAAAAGGCTGACTGGCCCTGGTCAGAATATGCTAGGCAAAGACGAAAAACCCTACATACACAACCATGCAAACAAGGTTGATTTGCAAAAAAACACCGAAGGGATGCTCTTCACATATTAAACAAAAACAAAAGGTATAAATACATCATCATAAAAGTCAATAGTTAAACATAAGTAAATTATACATTAAATTTTCATCAAATGAGTTTTGAGAGCAGTTTTAAATGAAGCAAGAGATGAAGATTGTTTGACATGCTCAGGTAAATCATTCCACAAAGAAGGAGCAGCAGCAGCAAAAGAACGTTTTCCCCAGGATCTCTTTGTCAATTTCTTACTCAGAAGAAGTTTATGATGTGATCTCATGAAATCACGATTTGAGTGATACGGTTGAAGTAATTCTGATAAATATGATGGTGACATATCAATGGAAGAGCGGTAAACATACATTAAGATTTTGAAAACAATCCTGTCCTTAATCGGGAGCCAATGAAGATCTCGCAATATTGGTGTAATGTGTTCTCTTCTTGGTTTAGTCCGGGTTACAATTCTAGCAGCTATGTTTTGAAGACGGGACAGACGATAAATTTGTGTATCTGGTAGACCATATAAAAGTGAATTGCCCATGTCCAATGGGCATCTGTAATGGGTGTCGGAACTACATAAGATGGAAGCCACACGATGACTATCATATTTTTTGAACCTGCTCAAAGGTGCACCCCCAGAGAACAAGCAAATATCCCAAGGGGATATTAAAGGCCAGTTTTATCCAACCAAACCCACAGTAAATACACCATTTTAAGGTCTGGACCAATAATACCAAAAACGAGCATTTTAAAGTCATGAGGCATGATTTTGCATACTTTCATGTTTGAACTGATAATGTAATACATATTCAGATGAAGATCTATCTTTGATTCTGCCTTTTTTTATGGGCAGGTATAATTTTATTTTATTTTTTAAATTTTCATTTATTTATTTATTTTAGAGGGGACACAAAAGACCAAAGACCAATCTGGTCTACAACAAATAGGCAATACATGTGTAACACTGTTCTAGGTCTAAACATGTTTCACCATCCATGCTGTTTTAATAATCTGGCCCACCCATATAAAATGCCAGATTAAACGAAAGGTCTACACCTGGAAATACCTTTTCTTCAGTCCTGTTTCCATTTTACACACACAAATATTTAAACAAACTTTTAATGTTGAAGTTTTTTTAAAAATATTGTAGTAACCCACTCATAAAATAGGCAGAATACAATAATGGGTCTACATTATTATTTAAACAAAAAAATATACCCCGTTTCCATTTTAGAGAACAATTTAAACTTTTCAGTTTTGAAGACTGGTATCTCCGTATTGGTATTCTGGTGCGGCTCGATCCTGTATTTTTGCATTTTCAAGCATTCCCAGGTCAAATAAAGGGTGAATGAACTTTCCAAACCTCGTGCAAACCTAATATGTCTTTCAACCAATGGCAATGAAGGAGTATCTAACTGGAGGTGACTTGGGATCATGTGGAAGGTAAAAAAATCATGAATATTCATTTTTGTGTGGAGGTTTTTCCACACAGTCGTGCCCCGCAGGGTTAAATAGGCAAAATAAGAGATACATGCGATATGTCTACCTCAAAATGTACCTTCTCCCAGCACTGATTCCTGGTTCTTTCTCAAAGGCCTTTAAGAAAGAACTTGCTTTTTTAGTATATAAATATAATAATTAAAATAATAAAAAAAGTTATTCAGTGAATACCAGGCATTCAGGAGCCGCGATTTATCGGGATTGATCCCTACCGGCGCTTTAAAGGCATATAGGCTTTAAAGTCGTATAGGGTCCCTTCACCGGCTTCCATTAGGGCCCTTCAGGTCTGTCGTTCCGGCTCGCTGATATACCGGTATAATCCTTCCCTGACCCGATTCCTAGCCAAAAAGGCCCTGCACCTTTAGGGGAGAAGGGGAGAAACAAGGCAGCTCCCAAGCATTACCGGAGACAGTTCCGGCAAACGATCAAGTTCCTAAATTGGGCGCAGACGGTAATCGAACCCAGACCCCGATGGTCTGAGGGGACAGTGCCAGCGCACTATCGAATCAAGCTACCACTTAGTACCAGTACGTTGGTAGTTATTGGCTGCAACTTAACACGTCAGGCGTCACCCATTGTTTTGCAATTTTAAAGAAAACAAGAAATGTAAAATTTTACAAAAAATTGCTAATAATTAGTAAAGGACATCCATAAGTATATTGCTTTACATAACTATATAGCGCCCTCCACTGACAGGGAGTTAACAATGTTAATCATGTTCAATATATTTATATTGATTGTGTCTCGGATTGTGCACCAATCGTACAACTCACTGGTAGCTCAGTTCGTAGAGCGACCGACTTTGAAGCTTGTGGTCCGAGGGTCAAATCCTACTCCTGACAGGAATGTATTTTTTTTTACCCAACTGATATCTTGATATCCTTTAATAGTATGTAACACATTTAATTTGATAAAGTGGTAATTACAAATGTTGTAAACAGGATACTTCTAAAATAAAGTTGATTGGTAGCATAGTGGTTTACAAGCTCGCATATTCATTGGTGTGGACAAACTCAAGTTGCCAAATAATTGGAGTTTTGTATATAGCGCAAAAATAATTATAACATTTAAATATGTTTTATACAAATATGTCAAATACCAACATGGTGCGACGATCCAGGGGGGGGGGCGGGTCATGTCCCCCAATATTTATGGTGAACGGGACGCTAATGGCAATGTCCCCACCCCACCCCCTAAAAATAAATAAATGAAATGTAAGATTAATATGCATCAGAATTCGTTTGAGAGTACCATAATCTAAAATATTAATAGGCCTATTCTCAAAATGAATCGTAAATCAATGAGTTTATTGCATTTTTAGCTTCATAACTTGACAGCGTTTCCCCGCCGAGGGCGACATTTCCCCGCCCTAATTGTAGATAAAGAATTATATATTATTAACCCATGACTGACAAAGAATGGGCAGCGATCCGGAGATAGGGAGATATTTGTGACGGGTTAGCAAGTTTCCTACCCCAATAATAATCACCCCCTAACAAAGAGTTATGCCAAGGGTATAGTATTACATAATTATAAATCATTTTGTTTACAAACATCCCCAATTAGTCTTTTGGGGTCTATGGTTTTAATTACACAGTAATATAGTGCGTTTTCAAAAGAGGTCATTACAAATTGAACAACTCAAGACATATTTTTGTGTCAGTCATGGCCTACTCATAGGGAGTATGCCAGGTCAGATCCCCGCTGACGCGTCCCCCAATCGTCACGAGAAATTGCCGCCGTAATTTTATTTTTTACATGAAAGCTTTTTGTATTGCCCACTAGCAAAAAGGTGAACAAACATCAGAAACCAGTTATATAATGACTTTTATTGTTTTGATGTTCTAAATAAATAAATAAAAATAAATAAATAAATACAAAATAACGGTAAAACAGAAAATCGCGGTTATCCCCAGCTTAATTTTGGCTAGCTAAAATTTAAAACTTCCCAAACCTACTCCCCCACATTTCGACGCGGATTTAAATCACTGCATCATACACTTATACTGAACCTGCAATATTAATCCGTTTATATTATACTTGGTTTATAGCGCTGCCAAATGACGAGGGGTATCTCTGTTCGGCGGCCGTTTTCGAGGCAAAAAATTCGTCTCATACTTAAAATGATGAGTTTTTCTGGGAGCGAAAAGCCTAAGCTATCTGTTGACATCAAGCTTGTAACTGTATCTAAAAGACTGGCAGACCTGACTCGCGGCAAATTTTCATGGTATATTTTTTGCTGTTCAAATCCCGCCCAGTCATGTATATATGTACGGGCTATAAACCCAATGTATTATACTTTCAAAGCGCTGCTTTGCAGCAAGGTGTAGCAGGCGCGTAGCCAGCCTTCCTATATTCCTAGTGTGTGTGTGTGTGTGTGTGTGTGTGTGGGGGGGGGGGGGGGGGGGACAAAGCCATTTTTTGTCCCCATTTTAAGGTTCAGAGGATTTAAGTTTACTGATAAGTTTACTGATAAGTACTGATATGACCTTTCATGACATCATGTGTAGGCCCTACTCTTCAGTTACGTTGCAAAAGCAAACGTTTTCAATTGAGGCCGATGAATTATTATCCAAATTAAAGCTTAGGTTCTACCCTTCAGGAAATCACATCACTTTGGAATTTGGCCAATTGCTTGAAACCTTAAACGGCCTCCATGGACACTTAGCCCTCCGTAAAATAATGTCAAGTTGCCGGCGATCTCAGTGTAGACACTATAGATTGTGAATGAAATCATTTCCAGCGACGGATATAACTTTAAAAATTTTCAAGGGAGGCAGACAAATTTATATCCAAATTAAAGCTTAGGTTCTCTCCTTTCATAAAAATCACATCACTTTTGAATTTGCCCAATCCTTAATACCTCAAACGGCATCCAAGGACACTTATCCCTCAGTAAAATACTGTCAAATTACCGGTGATCTCAGTTTAGACACGATACAGTGTAAATATTAAACTACAAATATGAATGAAATAATTTCTAGCGACGGGTGAAATCATGTGTAGGTTAAAAAATTAATATGAATGAAATATTAATTTCTAGCGACGGATATAACTTGAAACGTTTTCAAGGTAGGCCAACATAATTTGAGAAATTCCTTAATACCCCAAATGGCATCACTATACACTTTGAAGATTAAACACAAATATGAATGAAATAATTTCTAGCGACGGGTATAACTTTAAAAGTCTTCTAGGGAGGCCGACAAATTTATATCTAAATTAAAGCTCAGGTTCTCCCCTTGCAGGAAATCACTTTTAAATTTGGCCAATTCCTTCATACCTTAAACGGCCTCCATGGACACTTAGGCCTCCGTAAAATACCGTCAAGGTGCCTGGCGATCTCAGTGTAGACACTACACAGTGCAAAGATTAAAACACAATGCTTGTAAATTTTGATAGAAACAAAATTATATTAATACAAGGCTTACCCCTTGTGATTTTGATGAAAACAAAAAAATATATACACAAGGGGTAAGTCTTTTAGTATTTTTCCTCTCTCTTCAACATTACAAGGAGGTATCCTTTTAGCTATCCCTGAAGTCAAAATCAAAAGGTGTTTAGCCTTGTAATTTAAAAATACTTCTTAAAACCTACGTCGTTTAAAAATTCTTAAAATTCACATTGAGTAAGCCTCCTATGATTATATAGTTTTTAAATTTTAGTTGTCTTCAAAATCAGAAGGAGTAAGCCTTGTATTTTTTCCTAAAAGTAGTAAGTTCCCACCATCAACACGTAATAAGCCAAATCATCTCACTAAGCAGCAGTGAAGATAATTTCGAGAAGTTCCCCGTCTCCCAATCTATTCAGTGGCAATAGATAATAAAGCACGACATGTTTTTCCATTAACAAAATCATCAAAGGCACAATGAGTAGGCCTAAGCTTTAAAAAAATTATTTCATCAAAATCACAAGGGGTAGCCGTGTAGTAGTTTGTATAATGTGGGGGAATGCAATAAAACAGCTAGATGTTAATAAGGGACAACACGTAAAGTGATATGGTTTGTGAGTGAGTCAATTTTAAAACAAAATAATAGTAATAGTAATAAAACATTTTTTTTCAAAACTAATTTCTGCAGAAAGTTAGTCAGAGGTAATGACCAGGCATTGGGGAGCGTTGAATCTTCTAGGCGAACCCAGCGTGATAACCACCTTAGCACCCTTCTGGGGGAATCGGCAGACCCCCGGTCCCTCCTTTACTTTCCCGCACCGTAACCAACTATCGAATAGGGGAGAGACATGGCGGCCCCCAAACCGTTGCTGCTGCCGCAGCTGCCATGTCCCTGAATTAGGTCTGTTCTAGGGCTTCGAACCGGTGCGTCCCAGCTCTGGAAGTCCCGCGATTGACACTTCCAGTGGTCCGGCCAACGTGCTGCGCCATCTGGATCATGTTGGTATTAGATAGGTTAAATTACACCTACTTAAATAAAGGGTTTGAATTGTGTTGCTACACAATAAAAGAAAAAAACACACAAACGGGATTCGAACCGGGATCGCCTGCACGGATGTCAAGCGTCTAATCCATTAGACCACCACTTCACTTAACTATTTGATATGAAAGGAGATTCATCATCATTAGATGTAATGGAAAAATAAAGGGAATGCTCATGGATTTAGGCGGTCTTTTAATTCATTTTCAATTCTTCAAGTTACAAGTACATATTCGTTTAACACAAGGGAACAATAGTTTCTCTGTTGTCAGTTATGTGGTTTCCACGCGTACACATGTGTATAGTGAACTATTTAACAAAAGGAACAATAGATCCTCGGTCAGAACAAAAGAGGTCCAAAAAGGAGCTCCTTGGTCAATACCACTAATAGTCTCAAACCGTGATCCAACGGGATAAATATAAATTTGATCCCGGTAGGGATAAGAAAGAACACATAACCATGGGTTCCACTCAAGGCCGTAGCGAGCGGGGGGGGGGGGGGGGGGGGGGGCGGGGGGTTGCTATGGGTTTGCCGACCGCAAATGTATTGTGTTTCTAAGCACTGAAGTTGTTTATTAGAAGCTGCGGTTTCGGGTGGCAGTTGAGAAAAACAAAAATATATAAATACAAGGCTTACCCCTTGTGATTTTGATGAAAACAACAGTATATAAACACAAGGCTTACCCCTTGTGATTTTGAGTTCAGTTCGGCGTGCGACTCGACTTAAGACTACTGCCTCGTGCTCAAAGTGTGCACAAATGATAGGTCTCTGTGTGGGAAACGGCTGTGTGCTTGCGAAATGGGCTGTACATAAATACATGTACTATAGTGTTTCAGAATATTTTTGCACTTAAACTTCCGGTTTCGACTGGAAGGAGAGGTCAGATTAGGGTTATGTCTGTGAAAAAAATGTGACACAGTTCAAGATCTTTAAGATGAAGCAAAGATTGTGAAAAAATCTTTTGTGGTTCATGAGATATGATTTTTTGAAATATTAAACTTCAGGTTTCGACCGGAAATAGAGGTCAGATGGGGTCATGTCTGTAAACGAAATGTCACATAATTCGAGATCTTTAAGATGATGCAAAGATTGTGAAAATATATTTTGTGGTTCATGAGATATGATTTTTTTAAATATTAAACTTTGATTTCTGATGATTTCACCATGACGTCACAACTATGTATTAATTTTCACGGTGCTGTGAACTTTGCAACTATGTGTTTTCTGTTAGATAAGTCTCATTGAGAATAAGGAGAAGAAAAAGATAATAATACAAAAAACGAACAATAACAAGAGGTGTTCGCGCCGCAGCTCGTACATATTTATGTTATATGTCGGACGCGAACACCTACTTTACTTATACAGAATTGACTTGTGGCAAAACATGTATGCACAAACCAACCATGATGTTGCATCAGATCCCACTGTGACATCACTGATGTGCTCATGAATATGCACATTCATTAGCATAAATACTAAAAGTGCCAAAACATCAACAACTTGGCAGTTTAAAGGAAGAAAAGTAATGTCAGCATGGATACCAACTTGTGCATAATGTTTTCAAGTTGGATAATTTCTATTTCATAAGCCCTTTAAAGGGGCAGTATTGTCACGATCAACAGGGCATGGAATCAATGTGATAGTTTTAGATTAACTCAGTGAACAAATACAAATACATTTAATAGATATATTTACAAACGGCGCCCCATTATTCTGCCAAGGGACAATATCATCGCAATCAACAGAGCATGGAATTGGAGTGCTAGTTTGAGATGAACTCGGTGACTGAAAATAATACCCCACGTGGTAAGGTCATATTACCGTTGCTGCTGCATCAATGAGCCAATAATTTTCAGTCACTGTGTTCCTAGTACATCGATTCCATGCCCTGATAAAAGTTTGCTCTAATCCTGACAAGACTGTCCCTTTAAGGTACATGGAGGAGAGGCCACAATGATACAGTAGTAATATCAGCCAAAGGATTACCAACCAATTAAGAGAAAGGAGAAACACTAATAATGATATGCGTACAGTTTTGATTGGCAACCAAACTTTTTCAAAACCCTACAAAACATTATAAATATATATATCGTCGGTTGGGTTGGGAAATTAAAACTTAAAGTTAAAGGTTGGAGTTAAAGGTTAAAGGTGGGAATTTGGTATTCCGCTTTTTGCCAGTTTGTACAATGTGGGAATTTGGTATTCCGCTTTTTGCCAGTTTGTACAATGTGGGAATTTGATATTCCGCTTTTTGCTAGTTTGTACAATGTGGGAATTTGATATTCCGCCTTTTGCTAGTTTGTACAATGTGGGAATTTGATATTCCGCTTTTTGCTAGTTTGTACAATGTGGGAATTTGATATTCCGCTTTTTGCTAGTTTGTACAATGTGGGAATTTGATATTCCGCCTTTTGCTAGTTTGTACAATGTGGGAATTTGGTATTCCGCTTTTTGCTAGTTTGTACAATGTGGGAATTTGGTATTCCGCTTTTTGCTAGTTTGTACAATGTGGGAATTTGGTATTCCGCTTTTTGCTAGTTTGTACAATGTGGGAATTTGATATTCCGCTTTTTGCTAGTTTGTACAATGTGGGAATTTGGTATTCCGCTTTTTGCTAGTTTGTACAATGTGGGAATTTGGTATTCCGCTTTTTGCTAGTTTGTACAATGTGGGAATTTGATATTCCGCTTTTTGCTAGTTTGTACAATGTGGTAATTTGATATTCCGCTTTTTGCTAGTTTGTACAATGTGGGAATTTGGTATTCCGCTTTTTGCTAGTTTGTACAATGTGGGAATTTGATATTCCGCTTTTTGCTAGTTTGTACAATGTGGGAATTTGGTATTCCGCTTTTTGCTAGTTTGTACAATGTGGGAATTTGGTATTCCGCTTTTTGCTAGTTTGTACAATGTGGGAATTTGATATTCCGCTTTTTGCTAGTTTGTACAATGTGGTAATTTGATATTCCGCTTTTTGCTAGTTTGTACAATGTGGAATTTGATATTCCGCTTTTGCTAGTTTGTACAATGTGGGAAGTTGGTATCCCGCTTTTCGCTAGCTTGTACAATGTGGTAATTTGATATTCCGCTTTTTGCTAGTTTGTACAATGTGGGAATTTGATATTCCGCTTTTTGCTAGTTTGTACAATGTGGGAATTTGATATTCCGCTTTTGCTAGTTTGTACAATGTGGGAATTTGGTATTCCGCTTTTGCTAGTTTTGTACAATGTGGGAATTTGGTATTCCGCTTTTTGCTAGTTTGTACAATGTGGGAATTTGGTATTCCGCTTTTTGCTAGTTTGTACAATGTGGGAATTTGGTATTCCGCTTTTTGCTAGTTTGTACAATGTGGGAATTTGATATTCCGCTTTTTGCTAGTTTGTACAATGTGGGAATTTGATATTCCGCTTTTTGCTAGTTTGTACAATGTGGTAATTTGATATTCCGCTTTTTGCTAGTTTGTACAATGTGGGAATTTGATATTCCGCTTTTTGCTAGTTTGTACAATGTGGGAATTTGATATTCCGCTTTTTGCTAGTTTGTACAATGTGGGAATTTGATATTCCGCTTTTTGCTAGTTTGTACAATGTGGTAATTTGATATTCCGCTTTTTGCTAGTTTGTACAATGTGGGAATTTGATATTCCGCTTTTTGCTAGTTTGTACAATGTGGGAATTTGGTATTCCGCTTTTTGCTAGTTTGTATAATGTGGTAATTTGGTATTCCGGTTTTTGCTAGTTTAATATATAAGTTGGGACTTCTGTATTCCGTACTTTGCTAGTTTAAATTTGGGAATTATGTATTTGTAAAATTGATGAATTTTAAATAAAGTGAAAATTTAATAATTGTATATAAATCAAAGAGGTTCGATAGAGATCTTTGTTTATTACGTTTAGTCAGCCAGACACGTTCTCATTCTATATTGTCAGGGAAGGAGCCACCCATAGTGGCTACGTGACACTAGACACTCAACACTGTATCATGAGCCAGAATACTTCGCAAATTTGGTTCTGAAAACGCTCATAATTGCATCAGATAGAGCCTATAAAAAGTATTTAAATGGACAGTATCGTCACGGCGATCAGAGCAGATTTTCAACAGGGCATGGAATCACTCAAGCAGTGTCCTAGTTTAAGATGACTGAAAATTACTGGCTCATTTATGCAGCAGCAACGGTAATATGATCTTACCACGTGGGGTATTATTTTCAGTCACCGAGTTCATCTCAAACTAGCACTCCGATTCCATGCCCTGTTGATTGCGATGATATTGTCCCTTGGCAGAATAATGGGGCGCCGTTTGTAAATATATCTATTAAATTTATTTGTCTTTGTTTACCCCCAAAAATGTATTTATGTACCTAGTCAGTTTCCCTTTCCAGCTTGAGGATTATTTGATGATATAATTATTTGTTAATCACGGATGCACACATGTCAAATGTCTAATCCATTAGACCATAGCTTCGCTTGACTGTTTGCAATGAAAGGAGATTCACCATCATTTGATGTGATGGAAAAATAAAGGGAATGCTCATTGATTTTGTAGGTCTTTTAATTCATTTTCAGTTCTTCATGTTACAAGCACATATTCGTTTAACAAAAGGGAACAATAGTTTCTCTGTTGTCAGTTATGTCCTGTGTTGGTTTTTAAGTCCAACAACAATGGTTTCCACACGTACACATGTGTACAGCGAACTCTTTAACAAAAGGGACAATAGATCCTCGGTCAGAACAAAAGAGGTCCAAAAAGGAGGTCCTTGGTCAACACCACTTAAGGCCTTTTCACATGTACCTCTTACACGTGTAGAAGTGTACACGGTTCCACTCCGTGTTGACTCTGAAGAATTTCAACACGGTTCAATTCCGGTATGATTTCACACTATCCGTTTTGGGGTTACACGTGTAACTATCCGACACGGATCCGACACGTGTAATTGCTCGATCATTTCACACTACGCTCGAGTCTACACTGGTCACAGCAGAAAGTCCCACACTGCATTGCGACACTGCGTTGCGAGCAAAGGTCATTAGTTTGTTTGTTCTTTCATAACTACAATAATGCACACGGATCGAAAATCAACCCAGTGACTTTTCACACTACGCTTTCGCGGCGCTTTCAACACGTGTCGGCGGTCTCAACACGGATCGAAAGCTCTCAACCCACCTCATGAGCAGGGTTAGTTTCGACACGGATCGAGCATCTTACACGGATCGGCGCCGTGTTACATTTTACAGTGTGAAAAGGTCAGTCAAGATTACACGTGTCGGACCCGTGTCCAACCCGGAGATTTTCTGTAGTGTGAAAAGGCCTTATGTCTCAAACCGTAATCCAACGGGATAAGAACCCGGTAGGGATAAGAACCCATGTAATTACCTCAAACGGCATCCAAGGACACTTATCCCTCAGTAAAATACTGTCAAATTGAAGGCGCTCCCAGTGGAGACACTATACAGTGTAAATATTAAAACACAAATATGAATGAAACAATTTCTAGCAACGGGTATAACTTTAAAAGTCTTCTAGGGAGACCGACAAATTTATATCCAAACTAGAGAGAAGTGTTTGTATTGACAAGCACTAGGTGTTCGGTAGTGACGGTAATTGGTGACCTCATCAATTGGGATCATTGAAGAAATGTGACGTTATAGGATTCGTCAAATGTGTATTTCGATAAAATACATCATGTTCAAATTACCACAATGGCAGGAATGTTATTTTTCAATTTGCGGTTGACATCGGAAATGAAGGTCAAGTCATTTTCATGACTGTTCATATTTCTGAAGTCCTTCACGATGTATAATATCAGGTTTTTAAAATGAGATATGAATGTTTGAAATATTAAATATTCCACTATAAATTTAAACTGGAAGTGAATGTCTAATTAGTGTCATGAATGTACGCAATTCTTGGGATTTTCATGATCTACTAAAATCGTACAAAGATTGTTAATTGATCTTTTGTTGTTGCTGGGATATAATTTTTTTTAAAATATTATAGTTTGTTTTATTCTCCATGGTTGAAGATTCATGACTCAAGATTCAATATTCGATAATTCATGTTTGATGTCACCAGGTGGCGTCGTTACCTATGATGACGTCATCAATTGAATATATTTGTTAAGATATTTCGTATGAGGTGTAGATAGTAAACAAACCATTGTATGAATTTTGATAATTTCTTCATACCTTAAGCAGCCTCCATGGAAACTTAGCCCTCTGTAAAATACGGTCAACTTGCCAACAATCTGACCGCAAACAATACAGCACTATACTGTGTTGCGACAAAAAACATTTCTAGGGTTGGGTATAACTTTTAAAGTTTTCAAGGGAGGCCGATAAATTTATATCCAAATTAAAGCTTAGGTTTTCCCCTTTCGGAAAAACACCATACTTTTGAATTTGGAAAATTTCTTCATACCTTAAACAGCCTTCATGGACACTTAGCCCTCTGTAAAATACCGTACCGTCAAGTTGATGGCGATCTTTGTGGAAACAATACAGCACTATACTGTGTTATGACAAAAACATTTCTAGGGTTGGGTATAACTTTTAAAGTTTTCAAGGGAGGCCGATAAATTTATATCCAAATTAAAGCTTAGGTTTCCCCTTTCGGAAAAACAACATACTTTTGAATTTGGATAATTTTTCATACCTTAAACGGTCTCCATGGACAGTTAGCCCTCTGTAAAATACGGTCAACTTGCCGGCGATCTCACTGGAAACAATACAGCACTATACAGTTTTACGAAAAAACATTTCTAGAGTCGGAAATAACTTTTAAAGTGTTCAAGGGAGGCCCATAAATTTATATCCAAATTAAAGCTTATGTTTTCCCCTTTCGGAAAAACACAATACTTTTGATTTTGGATAATTTCTTCATACCTTAAACGACCTCCATGGACAGTTAGCCCACTGTAAAATACAGTCAAATTGATGGCAATCTTTGTGGAAACAATACAGCACTATACTGTGTTACGACAAAAAAAAAAATCTTGGGTCGTGTATAACTTTTAAAGTTTTCAAGGGAGGCCGATAAATTTATATCCAAATTAAAGCGTAGGTTCTCCCCTTTCAGAAAAATACCATACTTTTGAATTTGGATAATTTCTTCATACATTAAACGGCCTCCATGGACAGTTAGCCCTCTCTAAAATACCGTCAAGTTAATAATAATAATAATAATAATAATAAAGATTTGTAGCGCGCACATATCCACCCTGGTGGGCGCTCAAGGCGCAGAAACAAAGATAAAACATGAATACAAACAATATACAAAGATAGCATAGGGAAAAATTATGTACTGAGATACATGTACCTACAATTCAATTACAAATATACATCATCTTTGAAGAATTGTGACATAAGATGAGTTTTAAGCATCGACTTAAATCTAGTTATACTATGACAAGATTTGAGTTTAGTTGGAAGATGATTCCAGAGTCTCGGAGCCGCGACAGAAAAAAGACCTATCACTCCAGTTCCGTTTTGAAGTTGGTTTCTTTAGGAGTGACATGTTGCTGGAGCGCAAATTGTGTGATGGAGTGTAGACTTTAAGCAGTTCAGAAATATAAATTTGAGCAATGTTATTAAAAGATTTGTGAACAATTAGCATAAGTTTAAAAACAATTCTCTGTGAAACAGGAAGCCAGTGCAGTTCTTTCAAGATTGGCGTGATATGGCATGACTTTCTGGACAAAGTCACAACACGAGCTGCTGTGTTTTTGTATGTGCTGAAGACGAGATATTTGATTCTGCGGGAGACCGTAGAGGAGAGCATTCCCGTTATCGAGCCGTGATGTGACAAACGCATGTATAATTTGTTCAGCAGCACTTTTATTCAAGTATTTTCTTATTCGGCTAATATTTCTGATATGAAATGATGATATGCGAACAATGTTGGAGATTTGAGGTTTTAAAGTCATTGTCGAGTCAAATATAACACCCAAATTACGTGCTTGTGATGAGGGGGTTATCTGCGAGTCACCAATTGTAATAAATGGAATAGAAACTTTAGACAATTGCTGACGTGATCCAAATAGAACAAATTCTGTTTTTTCGTCGTTCAATTTCAGGAAGTTTCGTCTCATCCAACTACGAATCTCTTGAATACATTTCACCAGTGTTGTAATGCAGGAATCGGCAGTTTCTTGAGAAGATGTAAAAGTAATGTAAAGCTGCGTGTCATCAGCGTAAACATGGTAATTTAAATTATACTTCAAAATGATATCACGAACTGGAAACGTATAAACAGTAAACCACTGTGGGCCGAGCATGGAGCCTTGGGTACAGACTAGTCAAGAATAACAGGCTCGGAGATAACGTTACCAATACAAACATGCTGAGGCCTATTTAAAAGGTAGGACCTACACCAATCCAGGGCTGTGTCATGTATTCCAAGATGATATTGAAGGCGGGAGAGAAGGATTTTGTGATCGACCGTGTCAAAAGTTGATGGCGATCTTTGTGGAAACAATACAGCACTATACTGTGTTACGACAACAAAAATTCTAGGGTTGGGTATAACTTTTAAAGTTTTTAAAGGAGGCCGATAAATGTATATCCAAATTAAAGCGTAGGTTCTCCCCTTTCGGAAAAACAACATACTTTTGAATTTGGATAATTTCTTCATACCTTAAACGGCCTCCATGGACAGTTAGCCCAATGTAAAATACCGTCAAGTTGATGGCGATCTTTATGGAAACAATACAGCACTACAGTGTTACGAAAAAACATTTCTAGGGTCGGGAATAACTTTTAAAGTTTTCAAGGGAGGCCCATAAATTTATATCCAAATTAAAGCTTAGGTTTCCCCTTTCGGAAAAACAACATACTTTTGAATTTGGATAATTTCTTCATACCATAAACGGCCTCCATGGACACTTAGCCCTTTGTAAAATACGGTCAACTTGCCGGCAATCTCACCGCAAACAATACAGCACTATACTGTGTTACGACAAAAACATTTCTAGGGTTGGGAATAACATTTAAAGTTTTCAAGTGTGGCCGATATATTTATATCCAAATTAAAGCTTAGGTTTTCCCCTTTCGGAAAAACACCCTACTTTTGAATTTTGATAATTTCTTCATACCTTAAACAGCCTTCATGGACACTTAGCGCTCTGTAAAATACGGACAACTTGGAGGCAAACTCACCGGAAACAATACAGCACTATACTGTGTTACGAGAAAAAAACATTTCTAGGGTCGGAAATAACTTTTACAGTTTTCAAGGGAGGCCGATAAATTTATATCCAAATTAAAGCTTAGGTTCTCCCCTTTTGGAAAAACACCCTACTTTTGAATTTGGATAATTTCTTCATACATTAAACGGCCTCCATGGACACTTAGCCCTATGTAAAATACGGTCAACTTGCCAGCAATTTCACCGGTAGCAATACAGCACTATACTGTGTTTCGACAAAAAACATTTGTAGGGTCGTGAATAACTTTTAAAGTTTTGAAGGGAGGCCCATAAATTTATATCCAAATTAAAGCTTAGGTTCTCCCCTTTTGGAAAAACACCATACTTTTGAATTTGGATAATTTCTTCATACATTAAACGGCCTCCATGGACACTTAGCCCTATGTAAAATACGGTCAACTTGCAGGCAATCTCACCGGAAACAATACAGCACTATACTGTGTTACGACAAAATACATTTCTAGGGTTGGTAATAACATTTAAAGTTTTCAAGTGTGGCCGACAAATTTATATCCAAATTAAAGCTTAGGTTCTCCCCTTTCGGAAAAACACCCTACTTTTGAATTTGGATAATTTCTTCATACCTTAAACAGCCTTCATGGACACTTAGCGCTCTGTAAAATACGGTCAACTTGCAAGCAAACTCACAGGAAACAATACAGCACTATAAAGTTTCATGAAAAAATATTTCTAGGGTCGGGAATAACTTTTAAAGTTTTCAAGGGAGGCCCATAAATTTATATCCAAATTAAAGCTTAGGTTCTCCCCTTTCGGAAAAACACCATACTTTTGAATTGTGTTACGACAAAAAACATTTCTAGGGTTGGGAATAACATTTAAAGTTTTCAAGGGAGGCCCATAAATTTATATACAAATTAAAGCTTAGGTTCTCCCCTTTCGGAAAAACACCATACTTTTGAATTTCGATAGTTTCTTCATACATTAAACAGCCTTCATGGACACTTAACGCTCTGTAAAATACGGACAACTTGCAGGCAAACTCACCGGAAACAATACAGCACTATACATTGTTACGAAAAAACATTTCTAGGGTCCGGAATAACTTTTAAAGTTTTCAGGAGAGGCCCATAAATTTATATCCAAATTAAAGCTTAGGTTCTCCCCTTTCGGAAAAACACCATACTTTTGAATTTGGATAATTTCTTCATACATTAAACAGCCTTCATGGACACTTAGCGCTCTGTAAAATACGGACAACTTGCAGGCAAACTCACCGGAAACAATACAGCACTATACAGTGTTACGAAAAAACATTTGTAGGGTCGGTAATAACTTTTACAGTTTTCAAGGAAGGCCGATAAATTTATATCCAGATTAAAGCTTAGGTTCGCCCCTTTCGGAAAAACACCCTATTTTTGAATTTTGATAATTTCTTCATACATTAAACAACCTCCATGGACACTTAGCCCTATGTAAAATACGGTCAACTTGCAGGCAAACTCACTGGAAACAATACAGCACTATACAGTTTTACGAAAAAACATTTGTGGGGTCGGGAATAACTTTTAAAGTTTTCAGGAGAGGCCCATAAATTTATATCCAAATTAAAGCTTAGGTTCTCCCCTTTCGGAAAAACACCCTACTTTTGAATTTGGATAATTTCTTCATACCTTAAACGGCCTCCATGGACAGTTAGCCCACTGTAAAATACCGTCAACTTGATGGCGATCTTTGTGGAAACAATACAGCACTATACTGTGTTACGACAAAATACATTTCTAGGGTCGGGAATAACATGTAAAGTTTATAAGTGTGGCCGACAAATTTATATCCAAATTAAAGCTTAGGTTCTCCCCTTTCGGAAAAACACCCTACTTTTGACTTTTGATAATTTCTTCATACCTTAAACAGCCTTCATGGACACTTAGCGCTCTGTAAAATACGGACAACTTGCAGGCAAACTCACCGGAAACAATACAGCACTATACAGTGTTACGAAAAAACATTTGTAGGGTCGGGAATAACTTTTAATGTTTTCAAGGGTGGCCCACAATTTATATCCAAATTAAAGCTTAGGTTCGCCCCTTTCGGAAAAACAGCATACTTTTGAATTTGAATAATTTCTTCATACCTTAAACGGCCTCCATGGACAGTTAGCCCACTGTAAAATACCATCAACTTGATGGCGATCTTTTTGGAAACAATACAGCACTATACTGTGTTACGACAAAAAACATTTCTAGGGTTGGGAATAACATTTAAAGTTTTCAAGTGTGGCCGACAAATTTATATCCAAATTAAAGCTTAGGTTCTCCCCTTTCAGAAAAACACCATACTTTTGAATTTGTATTATTTCTTCATACATTAAACGGCCTCCATGGACACTTAGCGCTCTGTAAAATACGGTCAACTTGGAGGCAAACTCACCGGAAACAATACAGCACTATACAGTTTTACGAAAAAACATTTCTAGGGTCGGGAATAACTTTTAAAGTTTTCATGAGAGGCCCATAAATTTATATCCAAATTAAAGCTTAGGTTCTCCCCTTTTGGAAAAACACCATACTTTTGAATTTGGATAATTTCTTCATACATTAAACGGCCTCCATGGACACTTAGCCCTATGTAAAATACGGTCAAGTTGCCAGCAATCTCACCGGTAACAATACAGCACTATACTGTGTTACGACATAAAACATTTCTAGGGTCGGGAATAACTTTTAAAGTTTTCAAGGGAGGCCCAACAATTTATATCCAAATTAAAGCTTACGTTCTCCCCTTTCGGAAAAACACCCTACTTTTGAATTTGGATAATTTCTTCATACCTTAAAGAGCCTTCATGGACACTTAGCGCTCTGTAAAATACGGTCAACTTGCAGGCAAACTCACCGGAAACAATACAGCACTATACAATTTTACGAAAAAACATTTCTGCGGTCGGGAATAACTTTTAAAGTTTTCAGGAGAGGCTCATAAATTTATGTCCAAATAAAGAGCTTAGGTTCTCCCCTTTCGGAAAAACACCATACTTTTGAATTTTGATAATTTCGTCATACATTAAACAACCTCCATGGACACTTAGCGCTCTGTAAAATACGGACAACTTGCAGGCAAACTCACCGGTAACAATACAGCACTATACAGTGTTACGAAAAACATTTGTAGGTTCGGGAATAACTTTTACAGTTTTCAAGGGAGGCCCATAAATTTATATTCAAATTAAAGCTTAGGTTCTCCCCTTTCGGAAAAACACCCTACTTTTGAATTTGGATAATTTCTTCATACCTTAAACGGCCTCCATGGACAGTTAGCCCACTGTAAAATACCGTCAACTTGATGGCGATCTTTGTGGAAACAATACAGCACTATACTGTGTTACGACAAAATACATTTCTAGGGTTGGGTATAACTTTTAAAGTTTTTAAGGGAGGTAGACAAATTTATATCCAAATTAAAGCTTAAGTTCTTCCCATTCGGAAAAACACCCTACTTTTGAATTTTGATAATTTCTTCATACCTTAAAACTCGACTCACAACTGCCTTTAACCCAGGCTCCAAAAAGAGCCTTTGTTGCGATACGCTTCGATCCCACGGGCTTCAAAAGGTGCCGGGAATCGACAAGTGCTTGACGCCCAAGGCGACTTAATTCGCCAGCTGAAAATGCTTTAGAGCGTTCTTTTGTTTGGCGCCCTCTGTTGACAGGAATTAAGTTTTTAAAACTTAGATTCATAAAAGCGCGCGTCACTTTGCGGTTTCCCCACTTTGCTAGTGTCCACTCGCCTTGCCACAACGGTCTGTTTTTAGTTGCAATCATGATGGAAACGGACATAAATGATGGCGTTTTGGCTGAGATTTTGGCAGACAGTGGCTCAGAATCGGATGACGATAAAGGCATTTCTTCCGACGACAGCATAGAAGAAATTCCAGCGGCATTTCAAGAGGTAAAGCACAGTAAAAAGTTACTCTTCCCGGCCCAATTCAAACTAATGTAATTCAACGATATTTCCTATAGCGTAAATATTGGATGCATTTTTTTTATATGCTCAAGGGGGTTACAACTGTTGGAGTTGAGGAATGTAAATTTAGAAAATGGATCCCTTGAATAGGAGGACCAAATCCCCACCCCCTGGACTTGGGCAAAAAGTCAGGCATGATGCAATGACCAAAGTGCTCGACTGAAAATGTACAATTTGTAGTAGTTTGTTGGGGTTATTTGTATTCATTGAAACAGCTAGTAGATGTAGGCCTATAGATAGGAAACAGGTCAACTCGTACTCCAACCAACTCGTGCTCATTTTGGTCAACTCATACTCGTGTCAACTCGAACTCCAACTAACTCGTACTTCAACCAACTCGGGTACGAGTTGGTTGGGGTACGGGTTGGTTGGGGTACGAGTTGGTTGGGTATGAGGTGGTTGGGGTACGAGTTGACTCGAATTCAGATTTCCGACCGACATTAATCCTCCTTTGCCTTGTTTCTCTGTTGCAGCCTACCTACCAAGGTGACAGCCGGCCGAGATCAAGGAGGACGACAGGAAAGTTAGATTTCCGATCCGGTTGGGAACGACGAGACCATTACGAGTGTGGGACTGTGCAGTTCACTGGAAATCCTGGCCCCACCGGGGACTTTACCACACTGTCGGCAGTGTAGATCTTCAAGCTGTATTTTTGTCAACTCGTGTGGGATATGCTCGTCGACGAGACTAATAGCTATGCGCAGCAAACAATAGACTCAAATCCTGATCAACAGTTCTCCTGGCACCCAACCAACATTCCGAAATGATGGCATTTGTGGCACTTCTCATTGCTATGGGCATAAACAAATCATCTCAATACAAGATGTACTGGTCGACGTCTGAAATTCTTCACATCCCATTCTATCCGTCGATCATGTCCCGTAATCGGTTCAGTTCAATTCTTCGGTTCCTCCATGTCTCCATTAACCAAATTCCTCGTAGAGCCTTGGCTAACCGGGACAAACTTTCCAAAGTTCGACCCTTGATAGAAGTCCTCGCCCCGAAGTTTCTCAACCTGTTTCTTAACCCTGCGCAGAATCTGTCTCCAGACGAGAGTATGTTGAAATTCAAGGGACGCTTAAGTGTTGTTCAGTACATGCCGAAAAAACTAACAAACGAGGTATTAAAGCCTTCTCCCTGAACAAGTCCAAAACAGGATACACGTGTGCTTGGAAACTGTACACAGGAGCTGACGACACCCAAACTGTTTATGATGCAGACATACGTGTAGATTGCAAGTCATCATACTGCCATCCACCAAACCCGATAGTTGCAGGAAAAGTCGTCATTCATCTGGTCCATGGACTTCAGAATAAGGGACACGTAATATATTGTGATAATTACTATACTAGCTCAGCTCTTTTAGCTAAACTGTCAAAACTGGGATTCGGATGTTGTGAAACTGTTCGTTACACTACACAGGGAATACCCCAGGCCGCAAACCCCAAAAACCATCAAATGAAGAAAGGAGATGACCCATTTTCTTTGGTGAAAGGTGGGCAATTGTGTATCGTTTTGGCAAGACAAAAAATCTGTAACACTTTTAACTAATGTAGGCAACACTGATTTGTCCAAAAAGCAAAATTGGTGTAATAAGAGCACAAGTGGATCTCGTGATGTTATAAAGCCCAATTGTATTGAAGATTACAACAAAAACATGGGTGGAACTGATCTTGCCGACCAATGTTTTCAGTACTACAATCATACACACAGAAGCTTGAAATGGTGGAAAAGATTTTTTTTCCCCATATGCTGAATATCTGTATTGTCAATAGCAGAGTAATATTCACCAGCATAGCAGGGAACAAAAATGCCAGTAACCTTGATTTTCGTATAAGGATTGTAGAGGGCTTGCCGTTGGGTTGGGAACGTAACGCAACATGTCAGTTGAGATACCATATTCCTATTGAGTTGACAGGGCAACAGCACTATCCTGGCAAAAACCCCAATGGAAAGAAACACGACTGCATTCTTTGCAGTAACCGCAAATTAGGCAGGCGAAAACAAACAAAGATGATCTGTAAGCAATGTACACAACCTATGTGCATAGTTCCTTGCTTTGAGAAATACCACACCACTTGATTGTAAATCTGTACTATTTGTCTGCAACCCCCCCCCCCCCCCGCCAATTCAATGTTGGGAAAGGTCGGACGTGCCGCAGATTACAGTCCAAACCAACATTGAATTGGGGGAAGGGGGGGTGTTAGCATGGATTGTGATGTATGTACACTGAATACAAGTAAATGGTTCATTTCCAAGATGAAAACAAACAAAAAATTCCCAAAAATCTCATCCGAGTTATTGTTTTTCACATGGAAAAGAAAATATGACACATGTACTGTATTTGCATTGTATTTATTACAAATTCTCTGAAATATCACCTATTTGTATTACTTTTCTTCAGTGTAAATACTGATCTAATTATTTCATTGTTTTGCTTTTACACTTACAAAATAGATGCACAATATTTTCCTCCCTTTGTATACTCATTTTTACCATCAGTTTTACATACAAATATATCTGAGCCATTTGGTATGTACAGTACACATGTACAGAGTGAGGGCGCACTTCAATGAAATTGTGAAAAACCCACTGGTGCTGAAGTGACATTGGGCTCCTAATTTGCTGTGGTAAAGAAGGGTACTCTCTTACATAAGTGGCTGGGACTGAAAGGGTTAATCTACTTACATATTTAAAGTCAGTCCCAACATGAATCTTGAATATGTCCGACAATCATCAATCCAAAAAATCCGCTGCTACCCAAAGAAAACAGAGTTCCAGGAAGGAATTGCCAATGCCGTCTTCACCCAACCAGAGTGATAACGAAAGATGGCGCGTCAGTACTACCTTGAACTCAAGCTAGAAGACATCAAACAGCAGGTCTCTTCAAACACATCAGACATCACTGATCTTAACAAATCAGTGACTTTTGTTCAAGACAAATTGGAGTCCATCCCCAGTCACAGATCAACAAAAAGGTCGAGTTCAACCTCGGTGTGCGCATCGAAGATCACATTGATGACATCAACAACAGAAACCGTCGTAACAATATAGTTATCCAAGGGGTACCGGAAGGCTCTGAAGCTGGTTAGACACGTGAGGAGTTTGTCTACGATCTCCTCACATATCACTTGAAATTGGAAGCGGCCAATAGCATAGAGATTGACCGTGCACACCGGACACCAGACACGGGTTCAGCCAGCAGCCGTCGACCAAGGCTTTTATCCATTGCAGACTACTCCGCTACGGTGATCGACATCACATCCTCAAAAACGCCGCCAAATTCCTCAAGAACAACAAATATAAGGGCCAGAACATCTTCATAACCGACGACGTCACTCCGAAAATCAGGGAACATGGAATATCATAAATACCGTGTTAAACAAGGTACGGCGGAAACGCAACCCCTCTTACTTTGTTCAAGATGGTATAACAATTGACAGCGACAAATAAATTGCTGATGTATTTAATGAGTATTTTGCTAATGTTGGCACTAGACTTGGCAGTAATCTACCATTATGTAATACCACATTTGAATCCTTTCTTCAGGATCGAGAGGTAAATTCTCTTTTCTTAAATCCTATTACGCAAGAAGAAATTGTAGACATTCTTAACAAAATTCCTAATGGAAAGGCCCCGGCTTTGATGGTCTAAATGCTCTTGTTATCAAACAGGCTAAGTACGTCTTAGCAAAGCCACTTGCTTGTATCTTTAATGAGTTTCTAATTACAGGCATTTTCCCGGATGGTTTAAAGATAGATAAGGTCACACCAATACATAAGGGTAGCGACAAACATAATATTGGCAATTATAGACCTATTACAGTATTATCTACATTCTCAAAAGTTTTAGAAAAATTAATATACTACCGTCTTATTACTTTTATAAATAAACATAAGCTTTTGTCTGAATCTCAATTCGGCTTCAGAGAAAAGCGTTCGACTGAACTAGCAACTTCGTATGTTGTGAATAAATTGCTCAAAGCCATAGATGATGAAAAATCCTCTATTGGTATATTTCTAGATCTTTCAAAAGCTTTTGATACAGTTAACCACGAAATTTTAATTTGTAACCTGAAAAAATTGGTGTCCGTGGTGTAGCCCTAAATTGGTTCAAAAGTTACTTATCTAATCGAAAACAATTTCTTTCTTATAACTCTGTAAATTCAAATGAGCAAGCTATATGTTGTGGAGTTCCACAGGGTTCTATATTAGGTCCACTACTATTCATTATTAATGACATTTCGTATACATCTGATATCATACCCTTCTGCTTATTTGCAGATGACACAAGTTTGGTGTATAGCCATAACAATGTGGATACAGCTATTCGCATTTTTAATATAGAACTTGAAAAAATAAGTACATGGCCTATAGCAAACAAATTGTGTATTAATTTACTTAAACTATATGATATTTTGTTCGAGACAACAGAAATATACCCAATCTGTTCCACTAGTTTTGAATGGTGTAAATTTAAATCGTGTAACGATTACCAAATTTCTAGGTGTGAAAATTGATAAAAATTTTACTTGGAAGAGTCACATTAGCGATGTCTCATACAAAATATCCCAAACTATTGGTATAATGAATCGTTTAAAATGCTTCATCCCAAGCGACATTTTAATTATTCTTTATAATTCTTTTGTTCTTCCGTATTTAAATTATTCAGTTCTAACCTGGGGTAGTTCGTCAGTAAATTGTGACAGACTTCTTTTGTTGCAAAATCGAGCTGTTCGCATTATTTCCAATACTGGTCACCGTGATCATACTGCTAACTTATTTGCAAATCTATTAAAGACCTTTACAACTTAAAGGTCCTGTGAAACAGTTTTTTTTTCATTGTATACAATAAAGTATGCCTACTGGAACATATATTTGTCATTTGTAAATTTTTCCCCTCACGTTTATACCATAGAAATATAAATTTTTTAATTTAGGGGGTGCGCTTCGACACGCCCATACTCCTCATTAACATAAAATTCGTGACGTACACTGAGGCGATTCCCGATCTGCGACCCACAGCACTTGCCCAAGTATGCGTCGTATACAGCGCACCACTGCATGCAGAGTGTTGCTAGAGAAAAAGTTTCCTCAAGTTTTCTGTCAGGTTTGAAGCTTATTATTTTCGATAATGCCATCGAGGTGTGTCTCTGCAGGTTGCAGCAACACCACCAAAGACGGTGTTAGTCTACACCGATTTCTGTCTGATCCAAAATACAGACGTATTTGGACGACTAAAGTGAAGCTGACCAGAGCGAAGTGGTCGGGACCGACGGAACACTCATTCTTATGTAGTTTTGTAGTGCACAGTTCGAGCAGACATGCTTTGAACAGCCAGTTCGGTATGGCTTATCAGGCCATGCTGCTACCAGATGCAATTCCAACGATATTCCCGCTAAGTAAGAAGGCTGGGAAGGCTTCAACGAAGAAGAGAGGTGCTTTTTTAAAGCGAGAAAGACTCAGGGTAAGTGGCCATTTAATAATACTCCCATGCATAACCCAGTCCACTTCCGTGCAAAACGACATGTTCACACCATGCTCACAGTTTCAGTGTTCTCATTATGCCTGCGCTTGTTTTGAGTTTTTAAATGATCAGAACTTTGACTCAACTGTTTCTGTTATTTCATAAAATAACACCGTAATGTGAGAGTTGCCTTCGGTGTGTTTTCCGACCGCATGATGGGGGCTTGCGCTGCGTTTCACGGTACATAGAAATTCTCTGCCTTTGTGTACGTCACGAACGTTTCGTTAAAACTTCGAAAATTCGGGGGGTCAATTTTTGATTATTAGATAAGCAATTAATAATCCACTCGAAACAAAAAAAAACATTTAAAATTGTTTTTAAGTCATACCAATCAATATAACAGCACCAAGAAATAAAGTTTGGTAAATACACTCTTCACAGGCCCTTTAAATTTAGGAAAATTTATGTATAAGTACATGAACAATGCATTACCTGGTTGTTTTAGCTCGTGTTTTACGTTAACCTCAAACATACATTCATACAATACTCGAAGTGCTTCCAAAAAATATCCATGTCTGTTACAGTCGAACCTCATTGTTTAAAAATAGTCTTATTCAGCGTGGTATTAATTACTGGAACAGTCTTAGTGAATCTATAAAAACGTCAACCTCTCAGGCTATATTTGTCAAAAAACTATAAAAAAAAACTTCTTGATGCATATTCACAACTTCCAACTTTTAATTTATTTTGTATTGTTTATGTCTTAGGACATGCATGCACACTAGTATGTTTTTGTAGTCCTTTGTCCTGTTTGTTTCCTTGTCTGTCCCTAGGTTAGGGCACAAAAAGCATTTTTGCTTCACCCAAACCTAAATGTTGTCCTTTGTGTAATAATTTGATAATAATTTGTGTAATAACTGTATTTTACGGAAGCGTAGTTCCGCCACGTGAATACAAAAAATCTCGCTCTTATCGTATACGTACACGATAACTATCGTGTACGTACACGATAACTATCGTGTATGTACACGATAAGTCCAAAGTTATAAATTATCGTGTATGTACACGATAATTATCGTGTACATACACGATAACTTTGGACTTATCGTGTACGTACACGATAGTTATCGTGTACATACACGATAAGAGCGAGATTTTTTTATTTATTGATGTGGCGGTACCACGCTTCCGTAGTATTTCAACTTATTACAAACAATGTATATTTCCTTTCCCAAGGACAGCATTGGAATAAATGTATTATCAATGTATTATCAATCAATGTACGTCTGCACCAAATTAGGAATGTCTTATCTGTATAAATCTTGTAAACCGAAATCCCTTTTTCTGAAAGTACATCTTATATTATCTGAAGTATTTGCTTTGGTCATGCTAATGACGTTGCAATGACAAAACCAAAACCAAACCAATGCAAGACAGTTGAATTTCCCGTAGCACTCGGAAAGCACTTAATATTTCATGAAGAGCAAAAATCAATAAAACAAAGACGTTTCATTTAAAAAAATAACTTGTTTACTGACCGTTGCTAAGAGACGAAACGCCCAATTAATGGTCAAAATGTTAATTGATGTTATAATAGACAAAAAGGACCTCTTAGTCTCCTTCTCCCTCTCCCTCTCCTCCTCCTCCTCTTTTTCCTCCCCTCCTCCTCCTCCTCCTCCTCCTCCACACCCGTCCTCCAACCCGTTCCCTCCTCCTCCTCCACCCCTGCTCCTCCTCATCCTCCTCCTCCTTCACCTACTCCTCCCCTCCTCCTCTTCCTCCTCTTTTCCTCCTCCTCCTACTCCCTGTAATTTAACACAAACACCAAATTCTAGTTCTTCTTCTCAATGAGACTTATCTAACAAAAACACATAGTTGCAAAGTTCACAGCACCTTGTAACTTAACACATATATAGACCTTAACATGTAATTGTATCCTAAGTTGTGGTGTCATGGTGAGGTCATCAGATATCGATTTACACTAAATCAAATTTTAATATTTCAAAAAATCATATCTCATGAACCACAAAAGATATTTTCACAATCTTTGACCCTAATCTGACCTCTCCTTCCGGTCGAAACCGAAAGTTTAAGTTAAAAAATATTCTGAAGTGCTATTCCTACATGTATTATGTACAACCCATTTTGCGCGGACGGCCTTTTCCCACACAGACAATTTGTGCAAAAACAGAGCACGAGGCAGTAGTTTTAAGTCGAGTCACACGCCGGACTGAACACCACGTATAGCCTCTTATCAAGTTGCACGCGGCACCATGAGTTTTGTCGTGGAATTTTCTGAAGAAAAATCATTTGCAAAGTTCATACTAACTTATAACTTCACTTTTACGTTGACATGAACGTAAATATATTTAATGTCTTAATGAAGTTGTGACGTCATGATGACGTCATCCGATATTAAATTAGAATGTAGTGCTGTAACAATTCCTTTGTCCCAACTGCAATTCGTTCTTACAATTGTATGACGTTTTAGATAAATGAATCTTTCATCATTTTGTATATAATATAATATATATATATAATATAATATAATATAATATAATATATATATGACGTCATATATATATATATATATATATATATATATATATATATATATATATATATATTTATATTTAGTTTATTTATTTATTTATTTATTTAAAAAAAATCGTTTTAATCCATTTTTTATTGTTTGTATAAAATTAGGACTCGTTTGTAGTCAGGTTTTCAGTTGAAACCATACTATATCATCTGTATCCGATTCAATAATTTTAATGCAGCTCAAAATAATGTTTTTTTACTAAAATACATAAACCACCAGATTCTCCTTTTGGCTTTCTTGTGTCTGATCTTCCTATTGAATTGAAAACAAATATGATTATGACGTCATCAACTGCTCACTTGATTGAAGTGGAAGTTAACCCAAACACCTAGTTTTTCTTTTTTTTAAAATATGTTTTAAATGCTAGGCCACATGTAAACAGGGAACCAAATTTTCCATTCACAGTTACAGTTGTATTAACAACGAAGACAATTTGTAAGCCGTAGAATTTTAAGTTGTATACATCATTATGTAAATATAGACCAATCCATTACGCCCCGCCCCATAACGTATTGACCAATCACAGCCACGATTATGCGCCCAAAATTCCGACAAAAGTCAGATTCTAGCTGGTGTTCTGGCATTCGCGATACATACAGAAAGTCAGCAACGGAAAGAAATGAGCGTAGACATTTTTTTAAACGTGACATTGGGTCATCCACAGACGTTCCTTCCTTCAAGTCATCATCTATCAAGATATCAAACTTGAAGAATTCCTACAGGTTAAGGTATGACATTGGGGTTTTCTCTGGGAAAATATGTGAAAATTTGAACCATTTTCTCATCTTGTATATACAATTGAACACGGCATCATACATGTACATACAGCGTACATGTACACTTCTACACACTATGAAACAGGAAATGTCTGAAATCCTTTTGTAAGTATCAAAATGTCTGAAATTGCACAATGGGCATTTAATTTCAGACATTTAAATGTCTGAAATTCGATGCCATAACTACTTTTCAGACATTTGAGCTACAAGATCAGACCTCCTAATCCCTCTGTGTTAGCAAATGTCTGAAATTTAAGTCCTACATTATGTAAGGATTAACAGAGGTGTTAAATGGTCTTTTGTTAACTATATCTTTGAAGTCAGTGAAAATGTCTGAAAATAAATAGGATTATTAACTACAGGTTTATTTATACCCATGTACAGGTTAACCATAGACTAACCACATACCAACTAACTCTTAGATTATAGGACTAACTATAAGTAAGACTAATTGCGGTGACACCATGTGAAATTCTCTATTGAGTAGAAATTAGTTCTGAAAAGAACTGAAGGTTACAACTCGACGTTTCGATCAGTATGCTCTGATCGTCATCCAGCATCCAGCCATCGCGTGATCCTCCAGCAGCCTACTTAAGCAGCAGCATTTCCCAGAGTCCAGCATTCTCCTGATGACGACCAGAGCATACTGATCGAAACGTTGTAACCTCCAGTTCTTTTCAGAACTAATTACCACTCAATAGAGAATTTCACATGGTGTCACCGCAATTAGTCTTACTTATCCTCTTCACCATGCAAGTTACAAGTTTTACCAAACACTTGAGCTCTAGTTTTATTGATATTTTTTATCTATTTTGTGTCTTAAAGGGAAGGTAAACTGATCATACGAGTTACTAAACTCTAAATACATTCAACAACTAACCTACGTTTTAGCATATTGCATTCGGTAGTTCACGGGAAAATTGTCAAAATGTATCCAGACTTAATGTACTCAGTAAAATAATTTTCGGTGACCAACTTTTGCTGATTTTTTAAAACATATACCTCCATGAGAGTAATAAACACACAAGAAATTTTTGCTGCCAACTCCAAGTAGTTCCTGAGATATGACCGCCTGAAAAATATAGCCACACGTACCCCCCTATTTTCCTTTCTAAATTGCGTCAGTAATTTTAGGGTTGTTTTTAGAGGCCCATATCTCGAAATTTGGTAAAGTAAAATTGGTATACATGATTAAAGGCACGTACCCAATCTGAATCTGGAATTTTCTGTTAAAGGTAGTATATAAAATCTCCTTTTCAAGTTATAGTGGTCCTTCAAAACCCACAAAATGTGTTGTGTGTTCATTACTCCCATATAGAGGTATATATATTGTCATTGACAACATCTAGGTTAGTTGACTCTATAAGATCTCTTTTGTAATTGTGGGCAATGCATTTTTACACGTAAGGAAAAGAAATAACATGGAGAGAGTAGTTAAACAGGCCAGTAAAATAATTGGTTTCCAACAAGAGGCTTCACTTCGCCTTAAATAATTCTCTGATTTGTAATCAAATTAAATCTGTTCTTTCCGATAGCTTCCACCCACTACATGCCAAATTCCTCAAAAGCTCCAGAAGTAATCGCAGCTATCAAATGGTACAATGAGCACCTGGAGCGATGAGCTGTTATGTTGCCGGCTCTGATCCCTCCTTACGTAATAGCTTGCTGTACAGTCTTTCCTCGCTTCTTTTTATACACTCACTGGCCATAAGTATTGCAACATCACCAAAGTTCAGTTTGGAGAACTGTGTTACAATAATTTATTTTATTTTATTTACACTACTTAAGACTTCTTGAAAGTGCGTGTGTTTTGAAGTCAATGTTCTTTTTTACTGTTCTTGCTCGGAAATTATGTAATACACGATCGATGAAATCGGATTAAATGATCATCCCACCTGTTACTGTGAAGTGCTATTTTGAGCATGTTGCAATACTTTTGGCCAGTGAGTGTATTTTTATAACTAATTTATATGTGTTTTCTATATGTGGCATGTAGCAATCTTTTGTGGATATTTGATGTGACTTTTTTATAAATGTAAAAAGCAATCTAGTTTCCCATAATGGGATTATAAAGTGTTATTGTATTGTATTGTATTGTATAATGTACAATAAATTGTATTGTAAATCAATTTGGAACCACTTCCTCGTCAGGAAGTCCACGTGAAAGAAGTGTATATTAGTACCAGATGAACCTGACACCAACCAGTACACCGGATGTAACCTGATCTCTTCTATAAGATCCTTGAGAAGGAAGTGTGGGTTATTACCGGTATATTACCAACCAGATACTAACCTGACACCAACCAGTACAGTATGAACTTGATCTCTTCTATACGATCCTTGTTTGGAATACACCTACCTTCAATACAGTCTGTATTTACGAGTTGACAATTACACTCACACAGTAAAGGGTGCATAATGGTCGTAATCAATTTGAATATAACTGTTATTGGAAAGCACAAGCAAGCAGGTGGTCAAGCTATACTTGCTGTATGGTCCTATAGTCTAAGCGTTAGTATTTTGTTGGTATGTGGTTAGTCTGTCGTTAGTCTGTAAAACATAGTTAATAATCCAATTAAATTTCAGACATTTTCACTGGCTTCAAAGATCCCGAGAAATTCAGACCACACACACGGTGCTCCGTCCCCGGCCCTGGACACGTACACTGTACAGCGAGATCAATAGTTGTGGATACGGTTGTGCATTGCAACCTCGTATGCGTTTGAACTCGAACAACAGCCTTGATCCTTCTGTAACCGAAAGCTTATGTGTTTCTTTATTTTCCCTTTGGAAAATTGTCCTGGGGAACAGGGGTTTGCGGACACAAAACCTGCTGACATAATAAGCCAAGCGGACATAATGGTCCGGAACAGTTTAGCGTGGTCTGTTTTTGCTCCAAGGGCACGAGTACCAGAATTAACTAGACCGTAGAGGAGAGCATTCCCGTTATCGAGACGTGATGTGACAAACCCATGTATAATTTGTTCAGCAGCACTTTTATTCAAGTATTTCCTTATTCGGCTAATATTTCTGAAATGAAATGATGAAATGCGAACAATGTTGGAGATATGAGGTTTTAAAGTCATTGTCGAGTCAAATATAACACCCAAATTACGTACTTGTGATGAGGGAGTTATCTGCGAGCCACCAAGTGTAATAAATGGAAGAGAAACTTTAGACAATTGCTGACGTGATCCAAATAGAACAAATTCTGTTTTTTCATCGTTCAATTTCAGGAAGTTTTGTCTCATCCAACTTCGAATCTCTTGAATACATTTCTCCAGTGTTGTAATGCAGGAATCGGCAGGTTCTTGAGAAGATTTAAAAGTAATGTAAAGCTGCGTGTCATCAGCATAGACATGGTAATTTAAATTATACTTCAAAATGATATCACGAACTGGAAAGGTATAAACAGTAAACCACTGTGGGCCGAGCACGAAGCCTTGGGGTACAGAATAGTCAAGAATAACAGGCTCGGAGATAGCGTTACCAATACAAACATGCTGAGGCCTATTTAAAAGGTAGGACCTACACCAATCCAGGGCTGTGTCATGTATTCCAAGATGATATTGAAGGCGAGAGAGAAGGATTTTGTGATCGACCGTGTCAAAAGCGGCGCTTAAGTCTAACAAAACTAA